>KN482725.1:160328-174510 GCA_000787095.1 Periophthalmodon schlosseri | reverse complement strand
GGCAACGTCAGCCCCCATTGGGCACCGCCGTTTTCTAAGACGGAAGTCGGTGGACTTGTTTCTTTTATTAAGTTGTTTTAGATGACCATTATAATTTTCGATTATGATGTCCAAATTATAACAATGATCCACAGGTGTCATAGATTAACATTTTACTACTTGGATATATTAGTTTATTTATCACATCATAAAACATAATTAGGTGTGCAAAAGAAATTGAAAAGACATCAACTAGAAATGGTCAAACTCAGACAAATAAGGGAATAAATTGCAGTTCCTTCTATTGATAGGGTAATTTTGCATATACACCGTCAAATGTGTAGCATGCCCCAGAGACACAAAGTCTTATACAGGGCTGACTGACCTGTCTTTGACTCCTCCTCTTCAAGCTCCTTGGCCTCTTCTGCTGTGGAGAAAACAGAAGAACCATTATCAGCCCGACCACCACACATAAGACAGCACACACTATTGCCACACTATTGCCACTTCATCGTCCGCCTATGGAGAGCTGATCCTTCACAGCTCAGAGGACAAGTTGTAATGAGAGAGACTGTATGACGACCAAACCAGGAACAATACACACACGCACAGACACACATATAATGACATATCCAGCCTCCATTCTCACAAAGACAGTCATCACATTAGGCTTTAGCTGGTGGCTTTCTGAAAACCCACTGTCAACAGAGTTCGAGAGGCACGGCACTGATGGCTGTCACACTTACACATGCACACCAAGGCTAAAAATAGCTCAGGGCGAGAATGTCTGAGAAGCCCATATTAATTCTTCATTTCATTTGCCTTATTTCTGTACACTTGAGTTTGATGTCATCTAGTTAGTAACAAGCACAGGCTCAGACTGAACAGATAACAGCAGAAAATCTTGTGTCAAAACAATTCATTTATGTGCAATCCAGTGTTTGCAAAGATATTTTTTCTTGACATTGACAGAAAGAAAATGACCCTCTGGGGAAATTAACCAGAGATTCGTATTATTACAGCAGAAGTACGTGCAGAGTTTTCCAGATTCATTGGGCTGGATGTGCAGAAAAATGTGGTGCATTCAATTCTGCTATGTCAATTATATGTCTGTAAGGAACACATAAAGTAAGAAATACTTTGTTTTTGTTGTGAGTCTGCCAGTGAGTCTGCCAGTCTAAGGTTTTTAATTATTTTTTTTTACATTTTTAAAAGAATAAACAAAGAATAAAAAATAGAAGATACGCAGTTTGAGTCAAAGTCTGGGCTCTATATATTTGCTGTAAATAAATGCATCAGTGTTCTTTACCATATGGATATTGGATAGGCTTCTTTTTTGGGTCAAAAAAGGAACAAAGTTCGGTTTGGTTTAAAATAAGTTTTCAAGTTCAAGTTCAATCAAAGGAGCATTTTAAACCTTCCGTTATTGTTGTGTTTGTGTAAATACTTTTGCCCTGTTTGGTGGAGCCCTGACGTCACTGAGCACTAATCTACCCTACCCTAAAACCTTGATTTATACCTCAACTACAATACACAGTTTACAGTTTAATTATCAATATATAAGGCAAGATCCTAAGATAAACGTTTTCAAATGACCCATTACTGTTAGAGGCTTCCACAATCCCATCTGTGCGGTTACATTAAATTCCTTTGGTGGCAAAGTGTAGCTCATTTGAAAGCACCTTTAAGTCAGGGTGAGAAAGAGGGCATACACTGTACAGTAAGCTAGAACTGCTTTCCTTGTACATTAGAGTGTTACCGTTCTTTTATCCCCACTGGCGGCTTCCCAGTAGTGTAGGGGCGAGGGAGGTGGAGGCGGGTTACGGGTGAACAGAACATAAAAGACCAAGGAGCAAAAGAACAGTGGGATGTGTTAACCGCAGCTGGGGGAGTGTAAAAGTGTATCTCATCCTACTGGCACACAGAGAGGCGTTCAGTTATTATTATGAACATGAAAACATGAACGTAATATGGAAAAAATTACAATGGCTTATGTTGCTTGTGGAGTTCTTTAAATTTTAAATAATAAATATAATAATAGTAATAATGCAATCGGATGGCATAGAGCTGTTCTATAAAAGAGTTTTGATGGTAAGTTATATGCTACAGTGACAGATGCCATTTTGCCAAATCTGTATCTACGGCTCCTTGAATTATACATTTGCAACAATGTATTTATACATAATTAAGGTGGGTGAATATGAGTCAAATTGCCAAAATACCATTAACTACCAGTACCAGTATTTAGCTTGAATATAAAAGGGCAATTGTGTTAAACCAACCTACTCCATTGGTAAAACTCTGGTGAGAGGGAGATGTAGAATTCCTAGGAGGGAAAATGCAGAGATCCATATATATTAATCTAGTTGTGACTACACATTTTGTCATCATAAACTTTAATTTGAGGCAAGTTGGGCTTTTACTATAAATCCTATCGACTCAGCTAGACAGTGGTAGTATTTAATATGGGGAAACCATGTAGGTTAAATACTAACAGCAAAGTAATAGATCTCCTTTGGGGGATTTCTGCCTCAGATACTGCTTCGCTCATGACTTTTTCCCTCACCCAGGGGAGTACTGTCCCATGGTTCGCTGGTAGATCTTCAATAGCTGGGCTGATTAAAACAGATTGTGTGAAGGTAAAATGAGCCCTAGATGGGTTAGGATATATTAAATGCACAGTCACTATCATTATGCACAGTGGTTTCAGAGGGAGAGGACATTCCTGGTTTTCACTTGCATTACATTTGCACTACACATTGAATAAAATTGGCCGTACCCAATACAGATACATTGTAAAAAAAAAAAAAAAAAGCTTTTGCGGTCAAATTGAGATCACTGTGTGCTGTCTGCATCTAATTATAAAGTGTTTTATAGTCTGAGAATCAGGAATTGCTCTGTTAGGCTCCAGCCTCTGAAAGTTGTGAAAAGCCCTTATAAACTCGTCATGGTAAATAGTTAGGATGCTATAAGCATCCTGGGAAGGTGGGAAATAAGTTGGACCACTGGTAAGAATCAGTGTCTTTAAGCCTTGCATTCCAGCTTCATCACTACACTCCACACCCTGTTGCAATGTACATATGGCTGCTCCACATACATTATGACAAGTAAGAAAAATGACTCTTCTCCACTTTTCTTGACCCTTCCACCCCTATCACCCATATGCAGTGAAGGGAGAGTCAACTTCAATTTGGACATACCCAGAAACACTATTAGAAGATAAGACAAGCACAATTAGGTTCCCTTCATTGCTGTGTCCCCCTCCCGGCTTTGAGGATGCGTTTAAGTAGTCCTATTTTAAGCCCATTCACATCTGTATGCAATTTGTATCATTCTGTATCTTTGAGAGCTTGGTGAATAAGCCTGAGCTCCTCCTTCTTGTATTCATGCTTGAAAAACAGTAGAGGAAAGATTATGTGCAGGGGGGAGTAGAATACCGGTTAACATTTCAATGCATGGAACGGTGGTTGACCATATAATCAATCTATGCTGAGAGTGAGGAATTGCAATGCAGCGCCTTGTTCGGCCTACTAAAAGAAAAGGTCCCTATGAGCCCTTTGCCCCTGGGAGGAGCGGCATTATATTTCTATCTTTCCATTTCATTTGATTTCATATGTTCCATGGAGCTATTTACTCTATCCACTGAGTCTGTGTCGCTTCCATATTTATTTTTAAACCTCTGGGCTCTGGTGCAGACACTGGATGACCTTTCTTTAAATGTCTTCCTCACTCTGAGCGGATCTCATTACAACAGAACTGGTGGCTTTGCACTATCTATCTCATTTCAAAACTTTCTCTCTCTTTCTCTCAGATTTTTGCACTTGCGGTGCTTCTTGGTCACTTCGCAATGCTAATTATTGAAGCTGGAGTAATGATGTTCCTCCAGTGCAGAGAATATGTGTCCCACCATCTGAGATCCAACTGGGAAATCTTATGTTAGGCAGGAATTCCCCCTGCATTATCAATGTGTGTTGTAAGTGAACATTTAAACAATTTTTTCTTACATGTCCTGGTCTTATCCTTAATAGATGAAACTAAATGCACTATTAAGTAGGGGTAGTGAAACCATTTTGCTGGAAGGAGTGAGACGTCTCCCCCTAGTTTTTGTACTAAGCCAGAACATACCCATTGCAATATACAGAATTTAGAATTAGATAATTAAAATGATTTTTGTCAGACAGAAGAATTTGTTTACTTACTCCTGTAGCCTTCCTCAGAAGCGTCACGTGGTGGTGTAGTGGCACACTTTGTAGCCTGCTTGCATGTTTTTGCCAGTCCTGGAGAAGGCGTCACAGAGTAGCGGGCTTAACCTTCCAGAAACTGTCTGATGCCTTCTCCAGAACTGCATCCCACCAGTGTGATAAGGTGTGTGTGCTTCCTGGTCATGATTTATGTTGCTTGGACCTCGCTTACGGATTTCAATGGCCTCTCTGATCCAGCAGCGGTATTTGTTGCTTTCAGTACACATGACCCTGGCATCATAGGCATTAGACAGTAGGGCGTAAGCTTCTCCTACTGTCTGGCAAAACCACGTAAGCAGCCAACAAGACACGTCACAACACCATCACGTGACGCTTCTGAGAAAGGCTAGTAGCTGAAACAAGAAAAGTAGGTAAACAAACTCTCCTGTCTGACAAAAAGAGTAGCTAATTCTAAGTTTAAACTGAAGACAGAATTAACTTTACCAAACATTGCAATCTATAGTTGCACTGATTCATTTTAGTACTTTCCTTTTAGCTTGATCTTTACCTCGCCTTATCTAACTAGACTATCCAATGCCTATCTTATTGATTTTCATTCATTGAATTGAAATGTCAAAGTTGACCAATGATGTTGAACAAGAATAAAATAAATAATAATCAAGAAAAAAACAAAAACAAATAATTATTACAATTAAAAATATATATTATGATAACAGTCTGGGGACTAGGGTTCAAGGTTTGAAATCTCACTTCTGCAATAAAGAGGACAGGACCCCGTGGTGCCCTTTGAACTTGCCTGCTAAAAAATACAAAACACAGTGCTGTAGTCATTTTTGGCTGACCTTCTCTCCTGGCTTCTTCGCAGCTCTCTTTGATCTTACGGCGGCAAACAGCAGCCAGGGCGACGAGCAGCACCAGCAGACACACAGCAAGGCCCACAGTCACCCACAGAGCCACTGGAGGGAACGCCGAGCTCTGACCTGAAGCAAAGGGCACACACAGAGAGCACCATCATTATTCAATCCTGTGACGTATGACAGCACCACAGCGTCAATGTGCTATGGATCTTCATTAGACTTATCTTGACCAGTACTTAGATAGAACCTACTGTTATACACATTTTGGGTGTATATAGTGAAGAATTTTAATTTTTACACTTCAGTTCATTAGCTACAGCTACAGCCTTCATAAAAATGATCCTGTGGTTAAAATGTAGACAAAACAAAAGACAAAGAACAAATGAGCAGGAACGCAGAGTTGTTAGTTGTGTCGAATTAAGAGACACCAATCTTTCAATTGGGTCCAGATGGCAGATAGCTAACCAGTTGCACCAGGCTGCAGTCAATTCCAAAAGAATTGGCAAAACAAAAGGATGTTGGCACTATAAAGACCACACTCCTTGCCTTCTGCTATGCACGTATCTTTGCTAGAATATAGCTTGATAATAATTACAGGAATTACTCATTTTTTACTATTAATTAAAGCATTTAAAACATATCTTAATTTACACATTTTTTATTGTACCGATGCCACACCTTGAAGACAAATCCTCACATCAAACAAAGTGACAGCATCTTGGCAAGCAGCAATCAGATGAGCTGAAATAAAAACTGCTCAGCAGGACAAAAGATCTCAGAAACAGTGCCAAATTTCCCTGGGGTATTCAAAGAGAACAGAGGGAGGAGAAGGGAAAACAACCGTGCTACTAAAAAGCTGTGAGCCTGGCTGTAACACAAACAGGCCTCCTTGTGAGAGCGCCCGCTCTGGGCACATAATAATGAAAAAGGCTGAAAAATGACTGGCATTTGAAAAAGGAAATGATGAAGCATTTGTAAGGACTCGATCAAAATAAGAATATTGACTAGGACAGGATGGTGGGTAAAGAAAAACATGCATCTGCTTTGAAATGGTTAATACTCACATGGCTCACAAGTCCATCTGCTAGAGAGAAACAACAAAGATCAAAGACAAAGACCAGAAGACAGTAATGAAGCCAGCAGAAATTGACAGGGGAGAACTGCCCAGCTTTTCTGCTAAATACTCATAATCTATTTATAGAGACGCTCTGAGTATTATTATCTTTAGGGCCAAAGTCCTGCTGGTGCCGAGAGAAAGGATCAAGTCTGGAAAGTCAATCTTGTCATTTTGATGAAGCTATGTGTGTCTCTCTGGGCGAGTCATGACTGATGATTCTGCTGCTCAGAGTCCACTAAGCCCTTTACTCTGCTATATTTAAAAAATGGCCATGTGAAAGACAAAAGCATGCACACTAAAATAAGCATTATATCAGTCTACCAAATCGACACATTCTCTCTGGACTGAGTGAAGGTGACGTAATGTTCTGTCTTTATTGTCTTATTTCTCATCCCTCACTATCCTCACATTTTCCTCTATGTGCCCCTTGCCTCGCGGCACACTGATAAAAACAAATGCCATAGTTGGCTATCATTGCTGCACTGGGGCCCACAGGCTGCACGGCCATATTTTTCTCTTTCTCTTGTTTGATGATGTGATTTTGTTTTCTTCAGAAATAGATTTGTCTCTAATGGCTCTGTTTACCTATCCCCCTCCCCCCCAGCCTCTTGGGCACATGGACGATGGATACTGTGGGATGTAGTGTGGCTCAGCAACAGACTTCAGGACTTCAAACAGCACATTTTAGATAAACACAGGGTTAGATGCTCGTTTAACACTCACAAATCCCTAATTCATGTCAGACAAAAATGACCAGATAAACACAGTGTTGTCTGTGGACACTGTGCTAGGACGGTTGATGACAGGCCGTTTCATCAACATCACTATAGACCTTCTCAGTATGTTTTTTGTATAGGACTAGTGTCGAGCCAAAAAAAAGACATTAAATGGGGACAGGGGACAAGTATGATAAAATACTATGTCCATGTGGTGACTTTAACGTAGGGCACATCCCCAGTGAGAAATGAGGCACCTTTACCCTCTGGAAAACACCATAACAGACTCACTCAGGGCTAGCTTAGCTACTTTTGGCTTTTGTGACTGTGACTGCAAAGATTTAGAGGCATTTCTTTCAAGCCCAAATGTTTTCTCTCTAGCACCTTTGAGGAATAAAGTGCTCTGAAGACTTTCTTGCCTGTCATCTTGGTTGTGCAATGTGAAGACAGAGAAGATCAAAGCTGCCTTCCCTGCACCTGTCAGGGAGTTTTACCTGCCTGGAAAAAGCCCAGCCTCTTAAGCTGTGACCAAAGGAGAATAATGTCCCCTGACAGGAGGATGACTTCAGGCTAAGGAGAGCCTCAAGGCTCATTCCAACAAGCTGCAGAGAAGAGGAGGTGGAGAGGAAGAGTCAATTAGGTTTTCCTTTCATTGTCGGGATGAATAACACGGCCTTATCTTGTCTGTGCAAACAAAGAAAGGAGACCTGTGTAGCTGTAAGTTGATCACAGAAGAATGAGCTGGTCCAGGAGCTAGCCCAGGGGTTGAGCAGCAGCCAGGCCAAGCCCTGCTAGAGGGCTGTACAGAGAAAGTCAAGCAACCTGTGAACTGCCACAGACAGAGCTCTCTAAGCTGCTCCCATGGCAGATATAAAGGCATACAGTCAGATAATACTGTAGACAGGCCTAAAACAGTAAAGTCAGGTATAAAAGTCAGTGAGACATAACAAGAGCGCACACTTAAATCATATTCAGTCAGCACGACTTAGGTGATTGATGCACACTGCCTCTGCAGCTCCAACCGGCACACGGGCAATTTAAACTTCTTTAGGTTTCCGTGCGGCGCAGCTTATTACTGAGGAGAGGACTGGCAGAAACAATAACAACAGGGCTAATGGAAAGAAGATGGTCTCCGTGTCAGAGGACACGGATTAGCCAGAATGAAAACATGAGCATGAATATTAGAACTGCATTGAACCAATGACTTTGGATTTGTTTCAGTTTCACTTTCAATTACCAGCTTTTATTATCAAACTAAATATGTCCATCAAATCCTCCACCGTTCCTCTCTTGAACTCCAGTGGATTGAGCCGTGATTCACACACATGTAGGCCCAAAAATGCTCATACGCAGCTCTGCTTTCAGTGACAATGAGCTCACTTGAACATTTTGGCTCTGAGGTGGATGGTCACAGGTTTTTGTTCTGTCAGCATTTAGTGCTGAGCCTTTGTATCTCTTTTTGTATTCAATAAACTTTTTTTCCTACCAAGGTGCTACAACCTGTACCCATTTACTTAAGCAGTTTGTTTGACATTATTGCCCTTCCTTTGATGAGATTGGCTCATGAGAGCAAGATGAGCAGACGTGCACATTAAAACAGAGTTATGGCGTCACATTTACAGAAAAAAGTTTGTAATAGCCCTGTTTTTTCCCAACAGGAGAACTATAAAAGCCATCTGGCTCTGAAGACAATAAGGAGGAGAGAAGTGAATGAGTGACCTTTACTCACACAAAGTTACAAGTGAATGACCAAATAATACAAAGGACAAAAGTGTACTACAGCTTTTGGTGATTCAGGATTACTACACTGTATTTACAAGCCACTGACCGAAATAAAACTAGAAACGTATACAAATAATATAGCCAGAGAAGGAATGCCTAGAATGGGTGAGTAAGTATCAATGTGTAAAACCTATATCAGATTCATAGACATGTCAAGACTGTGGCTGACCTCTCTCCTGTTTTCCCTGTTGCTCTATGGACTCAGTGCACTCTTTTAACAGTGAATGTTTTTGTTATAATCACAGGTATCACAGCACAGTGGCAAAGATGAACTGATATTATGCTTATTAGAGGTATATGAATAGGCTGGATTGTTTAAGCCTGTTGTAACATAGCACTATAAGAATGATAATTGTATTTATTTTGGAACACTGTAAACTTCTGTGAAATAGCTCAGAAATATGCTTAAATGATCAAGCCCAAATATACAGTCAATTTGGAGGAAAACATATTTTATACCCCTATGCAATGAAGCCTGGGAATTTGGACTTTTCCAGTTTCCAACAATGAAAAATGACACAATTCTTATCATTCCTTCTTACAAAGTCTGGGATGCTGATTGTACTCTTAACACATGCAAGTTAAATTGTGACATATTCCAAATATGGCCGTCACTACAGAGTGTATCCACCAACCACCAACACAATGATTTGACCTTTTGTTACAGGTCATCATCATTACAGCATTTGGCGAGTGAATTGAGCTGGAACACTTTGAGGTCAAAGTTGTAATGTCCAAGTAGGACATAACCAACCCTCTCTAGACTTGCTCTGAATGCAGCGTATGCATGAGTTCTGTTAAGGCATCCAGACAACAGTGACACAGCTCTTCTGTGGAACCTCCAGGTGCTGATGACCTGTGAGAACAGAGGGAGAAGTGTCCCCAAACTGAGGAAGTATAGTCATCTCAGCAGTCCTTTCTTTTGGTAAAAAAGGGTTAATAATGGTACATTTTAAGATGCACAATCATAATCCAAGTGAGGAGCACAGGTGGAATATTTTCAGATGTATTGCATGGCCAGTTTATTGCAAACACAAAGGAGATGGGCGACAATAGCCTCTTGATTGGCCAGCCCACTTGATCACACTGAGATTGGCCTCTGAAACTAACTGGACCTCAATTAAAAGCTCTTCTGATGTCTGCTAATAGAGACTGCATCACTTCTGTACATCTCTCTCACGCTCAATGACATTAAGATGTGGGAGTGTACTCGAGAGCCGAGTGTACTATTGATTATTTCTATTCTCTTTTTTGGATGGGGTGGCTCCATTTTTCATCACCTTTGCAGGCAAAGTCTGATCATAGTAATCAGTTTACTACACTCTGTTGTCTAAGGTCTTAATTAGATTTAAAACATGAGCTGCCAGTGAGATGCTGAGAATGTGTAGGACAGAATTACTAGTGACAGCTATCAGTAGCAAAGAGAGTATCTGTTCTGTTGATAATGCCAAGTAAAAGGCCCTGGAGTGGAGCGACAAGGACAAAGTGCTATTAAGGTGCTGTTTAGGGCAAACGCCATGCATTTGTTCTGCCAAGAAAGCTTAAACTTGATTTAGCTATTTAGAGGGTCTTTCAGCAAAGAAAGCAAAGAAAAACAACCTTTGCAGTGACATGTCCAATGCAACATGAACTTAAAATAGTCAGAGTATAACAAATGTAGTCCAAGTGTTTACTGAACCAAAACTGTGCTGTGGCGAGATACCGCAGATGACAAATCTTACATTTAGAGATAGCAATGAGAAACTTCCTCTGTATACTTGAAAAAAATGTATTTAATCTTGAAAAGTTTTCATATATAAATTGGGCATTTTATGTGTGAAAATTGAATATTATATATACTATGATGATAGTAATCCTACTTATAGAAAATTGGCATAAAAACTATATATAAATAAAGGGGGCTTAGAATTAACAAATATGTCTACGTTTCATCATCAAAATATTGTACAACAGATACAAGATTGGAAAGTTTGGTTTATGTAGGTCCTACTTTAAGGAGTGATCTTTATGTCCCAATGCAAGAAAAATGCATTTTGAGAAAATGGCCTTTGAAGTTACTAGTCTGATATAAATATATGGATGCAAGTTGAGTAAATTTAAGTGCATATTGGACATTTTTTTGTTTCCAAGTGAAAGCTTATATGTTGAAAGAGCAAACTTAGCAAAAACAAGACGAAAAGAAAAAAAGCCCTGTAGTGTCTTGCCTTTAGTGCAAATGCATTGCTTACTGAAAGTTCAATGTTGCATCATAGGCATGTGAAGTGGGATGAAAAATTACCCATAAAACATGACCAAGGCATTCTTAAATTACTTACTTCAACATTGAAACCAGAAAAACAGCCAGATACATGACTGTTTTTTAACTTTGTTTTTGTGCCAACTAATCTACATAATATTCAGTGGCATCATGTCTTTCATAGTCTTGAGCAAAACCCAGAATAAATCAGGTGTTGAAGAGCTATTGTATGCTTAGCTTATCACAAAGCAGTGGGACTTCTCTACCAATCATTAAAGGGCTGCCCAGACCTCTTCAAAGCTCAGTTCTTTAGTATGCTTCTCCTACTGCAGTTTTACTTGGAGAATACATAATGACGGATTTTTAAAAGACATGTCTCTATGTCTTTGCCTTGGGCTCTCATTATAAAACAGCATTTCTCATTTTCCTTTGCTGCCATCTTTGGTAGTTGTTTCTCAAAGCATCTGGACTAAAGTTGCAAGTGTAAACTCTGGAGCAGGTCAGCCCATTTCTGCACATCTGAAGTCCAAGCATACTCTCAGTGATCACAGCATATTCCTCATTGCTCCAAGGATGTGGTTTAGGTGAATTTAAAAACAAAGTACAATTTGTGAAGTGTAAAGTGCTTCTGCAAAGTCTTGCTCTAACAAATGTACATAATTTCAAAGAAAGCAGGGAATCTCATAATCAAATAAGGGCCCAGACAATAAAAAATCATTACAGTGTCCATTAAGAACTCAAATGGATCCATACATATGGCTCAAGTTAAACAATGTAAAACAGTTGATCAGAAATCATTACGCATCGACACCCCACAGTTCATTCACTAACTTGTAATAATTTCAATTTAAAAAAATTAACAATAATGCAAATTTGCATAGCTTTACTGCAGCTATTTTCTGAGAGCAAAGAGCTAACAGAGGAAGGTGCCACAGTCTCTCTCAAAAATATGAATCAAAATGACTGCTAACTGCTCTTTTTATGGCTTAGGGTTATTATTATTCCTCTCATTCCAATCATTTTATTCATGTTATTTTTGTCAAATAAAAAGTGAAGTCATAAATCTTTGAGCGGATTCCTGTCAGACCAATTCCTGCAATGCTTTATAAACTTAGTGGATTCATAAAGCAAATGGTTCCGTGATCATTTCAGATGCTTTCCAATTGCACTCAGTAAAGTGTAGACTGACTCTTCCAGAATGATGGAGAAGGCAAACAGAGGGGACCAGCTGATGAAGTGCATATGGCTACACTTGCAACACGGGTGTTGTTCACCTGTAATGAGAACCATGTTGTTTTATCCTGTTTTCTCCCCTCTTCATGTAACTTTTCTCATTTTTTTTGAATCAATAAAAGTTCTACTGGCATCTTTCTTTTGTGAGCTTACCTTGACAAACAGTTATTTTTATACCAATTAAGGTAGTGCAAGCGGTACAAAGCTAGAACATACCTTATATCAGTAGTCATATGGAAAGCAGCTCTATTTACTCTATGCACTATGAAAGCAGCTCTATTTGGAGTACTTGACCCCAATAAAAAGTGCAGCAGGCAAACGAGTGGACATTACACATGACATCAGTCTTCATCTACTGGGGTAAGTGGCTGAAGAGCTCAGAGACAGATGCATTACAGATATGACAGACTCTGGTGTTTCTGTGGGTCACTGAGCTGTCTGCACTGTCGACAGAGAGATGCACTGATCAAATTAAACACAGTTGACAATATTAATAAGGTAAGAGGAGCCAGTTTGTTTCCTTGTGGACAGTCGGTCTGTAATAAGCTGGTTGTTGTCAGGCTCCGGTGAGACATGACTGGCTACAGATATCAATGCAGCTTGAAGGATATGGAGTCTCAGAGGGAATGAAGTCGTCCATTCAAATTGCATTGATAACAAACTAATATGGGTTAATTGTAATAGACACCTGAGATTAATTCATTTTTTGTATCCTGATTTTTAAAAATATTGACTAGCCCTAATCGCGAGGGCAGCACAATATTATCCAAAAATGCCACAACTGGAATTCAAAGTCACAAAGCTGATGCCAGCTATAGCACAGCGTATGTCCAGCAGCCAGTCCTCTTGGCCATAGTGTGGGACAATATGTATATTTAAGATTAATATACTTGGACACCATTGTAGAAGTTCTGGTATTACAATTCTTGGAAAACTACAAAAGTTTTAAGATTTACTAAAATGTGCATTTGTGAATTACTTGAGTAGAAATATATACAAGTTTCCACCAAAGAAAAGGACACAGTTATTCATAAACTTTGCTCTTCAGGGACCACACCACAACCCTTTAATGCCATTTCACACTTGTTAATCAATTACTCTGTGGACCTTTCCAGGAAAAAAGCTTCCTATTTAGAGATAAAGGACAATCTCTTAACAAGTTCTAATTGAAAATGCATAATACTGCCTGACAATGCTTTTGTCTATAGCCAGCTACCAATTTGAACTGTTGCATGCACAAAACAAAGCAATTTACTGAGGTTGCAAACACCCTTCTGCGAAACAATAACTCATGCTGTTATCAGGTGTAAGGGTTTAAACAACAAATAAATAGTGTGAATAATTAAACAGGCAAACCTGAAGGTGTGCCCAGGCCTTTGTCGGAGGCTATTCTCACAACTGCTGCGACTAATATGATTTCATATCAGCGAGGCAGGACTGATGCCAGGCCCCCCTAAACCAATTGCTCTTAGAGGATTTAACAGGAGTTGTGTGAAATGTACACTGCTGGGCCACGGCAGTCTGGGCGATGGTCCTTTCTGTGAGTCCAAACCAAATTGAACGCAATCAATTACAATAGAGGCGCTTTTGTGTCTTTATGGCTGCTATAAATACAGTGTCCTAAAAAGGGAAGGCGAGGGAGGACAGCTCAAGATGGATTTAAGCAGGCGGCGAACAGGAATTAAGATGCAGAAGTATTGTTTTGTGACAGGAAGCATGAGGTTTGATTAAGTCAGACTTGCACACAACAACACATGTCAAACAAGATGAAACAATACAGCCGTGTGGAAATCATTACAAAAGCCTGTCCTCGTCTAACCTGGCAAAACATCTGTATTTAGAGCAAACACTCACACAGCATGCATAGTGTTCAGGCTCGTTCACATCTCTCCTGACAGCGGCAGTGGCTAAAGTGAATGATCCTGATATGAAATAATATGCTTCCAATAATGCTGTTGCTGCTTCCCTGAATTTATTTGAGATAGCACACATTACATCATCTGTCTATTTGGTTGTTTTCCCTTGGCTGACTTTCTGATAAGATACTCGCCAGATTCAGC
>KN482725.1:136521-150597 GCA_000787095.1 Periophthalmodon schlosseri | reverse complement strand
GTGGGGGGGTGGCGCACCGCTGATGTCATCAAAAATGTAAGGGTTCATCAGAGGTGAAGTCAAAGAGAAATTGCAGCGCACTGGGTTATTTTTGAGCTGCGGCTGTTTACATTGAACCGTCTGTTTGTGAACGACCCGTGATATGGAGTGGTGAGTTACATTTATGTCGAGTTGTGTAACCGAGCAACATCTTGAAAATGTCAAAAGAATGAATCTGTGTGCTTGTTCCACTAGAAGCTGAACTATCAGCCGCCTCAGCCTCTCCATTTATCCATTTATCATCACTGAGTACATTTAGATGGCCAAAAAAATCGGATAACTAAAATCAGATAATCAGGTCTGATTTTTGGTGTGATAATGATGACGATGACGATTTTGGAGTGCATGTAAACATAGCCAATGATTGTAAAGTGGTTGTTCAAAAAAACCCACAATCATTACACTATTACATAATAAAATGTATTGAAACTAAATAAATAAAAACTACACTAAAGTTTGGTTGCTGAATGTCCCTTGTGATGAATTAGGGAATGTGCCATCTGTCTGTTAGAAGCAGCCACTCTGAGGTATAGTAATAAACTTGTTTATTGAATTGAACCATTGGGACACATCCACTGCCGCCAGTACTCTATGGATCACATCTGGCTGCATATGGGTTGTATAAGGCGGCCATAACACATAATCAAAAAGCACCAATGATAGAACGATCAAACCGCTATTTCATTTACCATAACATAGCATAGTGTCCTGTCAGGGTGGAGGTAAAGTAGGGTCTCGCCTCTCCTCTGCTCAATGATAAAGAGATGCAGAGGAGCAGAGAGCGCAGCCAGGGAGACTCTGGGCCATGGGAATTTACACAGTGCACTTTGTGTTTATGGGCCTCAGCTCTGTTTGAGTGCCTGTGAGACAGAGACGGCCTCTTTCACAGCCCACATGAAATAAACTCATTACTGCCTTTGCGAGCTTTGGCAATGAGCCCAACTTAGCAGCAAGGCATAGGGCATTGGCTACTGACACGACTGCAAGTGATCTTCAGCCAACTCTCAACTTTCTTTACAAGAACAAGACAATGCCTGCTAACCTGTCACTATCAAGTTCAACATCTTAATCTATCCATTGGTTTCAGAGATTGTAATTTAACATCGCAAGTGCTGGAGTGTGAATTTGGACCGTGTGGGTTGACCAAATCTGAGGTCACCCGGTTTGCCTAGGTAACAGGTATACAGGTAATTACCACAGTCATCTGTGCCTGGACTTTTAAAAAAAAATCTTTTTAAAATCTTTTTCCTCATTATAGCCAGTCCAAAAGTTTACCAAGTTTAACAAGTTAACAAAAAAGTACATAATCATTGAGAACTTTTTAACACAGTAATGATGTGAACACACTGAGTGCACAGATGGACAATGGAGCTGAACACGAGCTGGAACGTTCCATGGTTGGGTTATTATGTTTTATGGAAAACTGGACAGCAGTAAATGATTCTGTATGAAACTCAGCATTCTGCAGCCAGAGCTGGTTTAAAAGGCTAAATTCTGTTTTTTTCCAGCATATGGAGTTCATAGACAACTGAAGATTGACAAATTGCAGAGAAATATTTTATCAGAGATAAAGGAAGATTCACCACCCTCACAACACACATGAACATTCACAAGGAGTCTGGACACACGCACGTCTTTGGACAGGAAGAAAAATTAATAATGCTGAGTGAATCATTTTAGAACGCAGAACAAACATGCTAAAAATGAGAAGTCCAAACCAGCAATTTTCTGTGTTTTGTAGCCCATGACTTTTCCTCCTAAAAGGTAATGTGCTTTCATATCAGGGTAGATCACTATGTTTCTCTGCTCTACAGGATCCACATCAGTGCTTTGGTAAATAATTGTTTTGGTATCCAGTAAATGCAAACAAAAAGCATTCTGCCCCTCACATACACAAACACCAGACAATTTGACGCAGACAGAGACACCCAAAGGCCAGCGAGCACATTGATATTCCACACCTGCATGTCTCCTGACAGCTCCATAGCCGCACACTGTCTGAGGGATTGGACACGAAGATCCCTGACACTACAATAGAGACGCTGAGGCTCCCGAGCAGAGGGGCTCCTATCAGCACACAAACATGTCAGACACACAGCTACACAGGTGCCTGGCCCTTGGACTGTCACATACAAATAGATACAAGAGGCAATGGACAAATGTCACCTACACTGCTGTGCAAAAGTGTACTGAGCAAAAATGTCCCGTTGTCCGTACTTTTAAGTTCCAGGAATGTTTTAGGCAGGGCTTCTCGAGCTAACACAGGTCATAGATGGAACCAGTAAAATCGTCAAATATGTAGCATAATTAATTATGGAACTAAGATACACTTCAAAAATTAAGAACATGCCATTACCTAGTAGTTCTCTGGTATGCGTTCAGATGCAAGCCTATAATAGTTTGGGTGTTTATCATTGAAGTTCATTTTTTCGATATCTCAATACCTTTTCCTTTTAAGCCTTTCTTCAAAATCTGATCCGAGAAGTGTGAAGTCGCAAACCATTCAATACCATCTCCAGGTTACAACTCCATTGCAAAGTGCACCACTTCAATAAGATTGAACCAGACTGCCGTCACTCATAAATGTCATAATTAGAACTAGGCAGGTATAGAATCAATAAATCCATTTACATGGGGATTTTCAAGCCCCCAAGATCACACAGCAAGATCTTACGTGCTGCTGCAAACGGATGACTTTAAAAAAGAAGACAACAGAGGGGGAACAAAATTTGAAATTTGAGTTCATAAGAAAAATCAAGCAACACTGAAGGACAAACTGCATGGGCAATATTGACACAGCAGGGTAAACAGGTACAAAACCAACAGCACTGAACAGGGAAAGGCAAGGCTAATGGCTAAAGGCAAATGCTTTTGTAACACTGCCCCCTTATGGTTATGAAAGCAACCACACAAAACTCGAGGATCTGACGGCATTTCCATTATAGTTATTCCAGACATAAAACCAATGACAGTAAAAGGGGAAAATGTGATTTTATTCTACAAGGGACAGATTTCTTTAACTATCATTGTCTGAGAATCTGGTGGTATCATGGGCAAAGGTATTTAATCATAGTAACACAATGTTGTGGCAACCATGGAATACAAACAATGAAGTAATTTAAAATCTGAATCCTTGTAAGGTGAAGCTAAGAAAACTATGAACTTCATATTTTCTCTCAGCAGAGTATGAAGCCTTTTGTTCAAGCAGAGTTACAGCAGGTGACGGGAGATAGGAGAGACAAGGACTTACTTATTTTCAGCAATGTCATAAATCAAAGTGGGACTCTATTGTGCCATATAATGTTTTTTCTCTGTTTTTATCTTATCTCAGCTTCTTCCTTTGCCTTGCTTTTTTATATTCTTGCATGCCATCTCATATCCCGTCAATAACCTCCTAATGGGCTCTGTAAGTCAGATAATAGAGGCAAGTGAGGAACAGTTGACAGAAAAGGGCAAACCTCCTACCTGCGTATAAGAAAAATAAAGAAAGTTATTAGGCAGGATAGTACTGTTCATCTGTAAAGTTCATGTGTTGACACCAAATCCTCTAACTTCATGTCCTATTTTATTACACTCTGGAAATTCCCCTAGACCTTCTTCTAGGGCTACAACCATTAATGAACTAATCACAACTAGTCGACTATAAAAAATAATTGTAGTCATATTTTGATAATCGTAATATTTATGTGGACAATACAGACTCTAAAACACATGGGAAAGGACCGTTTATAACAAAGATCAACATCAAACATCAAAACGTCACACTTGTGATTTGTGTCACTCGTAAATATTATCTATTTAGAAGCCTTCAGTCACCATGTTGTAACTTTTATTTGGTTGATTAATGTATTTAAATTCTCAATATACAATCCAAATAATCGTTTGACTAGTCAAGCAATCGAAAAATTAATCGCTGACCAGTCGACCACTGAAATAATCTTCCTCTCAGATTTTGCCTCAACAACATCTGCTAATGCATTTAAGACATCTCCACCATATATGGCATGCTGTCTGATCTCCAAAACATCTAAATAATGATGTAGCAATTTCAAATGTTATTCATCCATGTCAAAAACATAAACAGTCATTAATCTATGCTAGATAACTCCAGCTTTTACCAAAACACAAATTCAGTACTTGAGTATGTAGCCTATTCTTTGTTTGGTTAAAACTAAAGATAACATTGTACATTAAGGGTGGGTGATATGCCAAAAAATTATGTCATGATTTTTTAGAGCTAAGATCATGATTTTTAGTTGATCACAATTCATGTAGCTAAAGCCATTTGGTGCTTCTGAGAACTCACACTTCACTGTGATTGGTTAAATCCAAGTGTCACTGCATGACCAATAGGAGAAGTGAGTGGGGAAAAGTGTCTGTCTTTGAGCATAGATCTGCAGTACACAGAAAAGTACTAAGTTACGATTTGATGATATAATCAAAATAGCATATATTCACAAGATCATATCAGGATTACATTTTTGTTCACCATATTGCCCAGCAAATTTGTAGATACTTACTAGCTTGGATTAACAATACTAACATTGTGTGTGGAGTGAATCTTTCCTTTTGTTGAGTTTCCAATTTGTTAGGTCTACTCTAACTTTTATTCACCCCACTCCTTTCCGAGACATTCCTCTTATCCTTGATTATTAATAAGTAGAAAGATCAACAGGTCAAGAAGTGATTTTTTGATAAAGCCAAGGTTTTTTAATTTTTAAAGTTAACTGCTTGTGTAAATGCTGACTTTTTTCAGGTATTGTCTGAAATCTCACATCACACTTTTGCTGATTCACACGTACATTATTATGCAAGGTTAAGTAAGAGTCAGTGCTCGCCACCTGCCTTTTTTGAATACAGAGTCACCCAGTATCACATCAGTGGAGCTACAACCCAGAGGCAGGCTTAGCTTAGCTCTGTGCATCCTCAGCATCCGTTCTGGTCATTTATCACAAGCCACTCGACGCACGGCACTCTCGCATATGGCTTGAAGGCTCCAGTACTGCATTCTCTGCATATTAGCCTTATCAATTTTTTAAGGATCCCACCAGGCTGCATTTTAGGAACTTGTTGAAATAATCATGAGAGCTGCTTGTTGGGTTATAATGTATTTTGTTTCAATGAATTGGTGAGAAACGACCCAACACCCAATAGAGACTTGTCATTAGGTATGCATTGCGTTGAAACCAATCTTAGTTGAGCTTGTCCTCCATTGTTTTTAAAAGGGACACTTCACTGGACACAATCAAATTAGCAAGAACATCACAGATACGGGGTAATAACCCTAAATTGAATTTCTAGCACCAGCTAAAGTGTCCCCTCTCTGCAGAATCAATTGCAGTGGAGACAAGAGGGAGGACAGGATGAGGGCATTCATAGTTAGCAGACCTTTTAAAGAGTACACCAGAGATGCAGGCCATTTTCACGCTCTGGGGCCCAGCCATAATGTGAGGCTGCTGTCTGCTGCTGCTGGAGGAGGAGATGCAATCTATCCAATTATGTTAATAAATTTAAATTACCTTACAGCTCCCATCAGTGAGCCAGTGAATTCAGGTCGGCTTTCAGAATTTGGATGGATTCTTATTGTTTGGCATGGGTGCTGCACATGATGATGCTAACAGAGCGCAGAGTATGACAACTATACAAGCAATTAGCTCGGCAGCATCCTGTTAGCTGCGCCATAGGCTGTCCTCTGATATGTGGAGGGTGCCAAAGGGTTTACTGAATCACGCCATTGCTATGCTCCTGTCCATCTTGTTCACTCATATTAATATGATTAGAAAGTAACCTGTCAGTGTGTTCACTTGTGTTGCTGTATTTCAGATGACGCAACAAAATTCTGCAGGTCTATTAGTTTTGTGTGACACTTGCCTAGATGTCAGTATTACCTTTAAGAGTAAATTAACAATGCTCGCCTAGAGGTCGAACGTCATTGAAGGGTACACAAGTTAAAATTTACTGGTTGCACTGTCTAAAGCACTGATGCACAGGTCTGCGTTTGTTAAAACACCATAGAGATCAGACAGACAAACTTAAAAAGTCATATCCCACATACAAAAATAGCAAAAAACAATATAAAAGCTGTAATTATCATCAATGTTACAATATTGTCTTGCTTATAACTAGCTCGCATCCTTTTGGTTCTCAGGTTAGCTGGATATGAATTATTGTGTGAGGTGGTGTAATAACCCATTAGAATGAGTTAAAGAGCTCCATCAGTGCATGGCACTCCTTCTCTTGGTCCCTTCAGACAGAAGCAGCAGATCCACTCAGTAATGAGCAGGCCTCAGGCCTATCGGAGCAGGACAGAATAGTCCCTAATGAACCACTGCACACATTCAGCCTGATTGAAATGTGCCACCAATGGCCAACAGGAGCTTGTCTCAGCTCAACCAGAAAGCAGCGAGTGGAAGGGATTTTTAAATGTTTTGGGGAGATAAAACTTTTTAGCTTTGTGGGTTTTGAAAAGTATTCTTCAAAATTCTATTCTGCCTTCTTAAAGCAAGACAAATGTACCATTGTGTTTTGATACAGTCAGCTAACAATCGTATTATTTGCTTTATTATTCTGATGTGATTTGGGACGTTTGAGCTATTTGTATTTTTATGATGATACAGGTTTTATGTGAACATCACCACACAGAAGTGAAACTTCAGAGTGTGTGAGTAACAGCCACAGTGAGCAGCTCACAGAGGAGAACTTTACCACACGTTCTGAGTCACACAAAAAGTGCACTCCAAGCTAATTTCTACACCCTAGCCTTGAGCTTTATTCCTCACCTGTCGGCAAAAGGTCAAAGCCATTCTGTTTTACAAGTTGAATAATAATTAAAATAATATCAAATAAAAAGACCTCATGATACAACTGTAACTACACTGTAAAAACTAGAGTTGTGAGAAATGCCATCACTTGAGGTAGTGAGTTTTGTTTCAATAGGATATGTCACGTGTGTTTCATATTTTTCTACCACTGGACTGGAACGTTAGTTTGAGGAGTTCTTTTGCCTTTGAATAATGGCCCTGCAGGACACATTCAATGTGGGATTGTGTGGATTTCAGTGTGGACACACACATACATCCAGAGAAGAGGCAAAGGAGATACTAACCCACAGTGTGGAGGGCCATCATGGCGGGCAGCAGAAGGGACAGCATGGTCTTCTGTGATGGATTTGATTTGAAGAAGTACGCTTCACACACTAACTGTAAAAAGACAACAGTGTTAGTTCAAGGTGGCTTGACACAATGCTTTAATAAATATGGATGCCAATAAATGATAAAGACAGGAAATAATGTCTGTCTCCATCTAGAGAAACAAAGGACTGAACTTTTCTCTGCCCAACAGTGGCTTTGTCTGGTTCCGTGTGAGTGGGGAGGTGATGACAGCAGGGAACTTCCAAAGCTGACAGGAAAAGTCCAAGTCATTCTCTGTGGTTTTACCGGAAAAGAAAAGCGACATGACTCTGTTTAACTACACCATATAACAAATGAACACTGTGCTGCCTGCAAGTCTAGTGAGGAGTAAGCAAATGTTAATATTAACAAAATCTACAATTTAAGATAACCTATCCCAACAATTTTATATTAGACATTAGATGCCTCCCAGCCCCTATTCTTAGACTTTTGTGAGGTTGGATCTAAATAGTGCTTGATGTTTCTGATATCTGATGTTACTGTTTAATGTCCTTTGACCCTGTCTAAGGATAAGAACAATGTCTGTATCTTTTACAGCAAAGTGAAAAAATACCCCATTCTACATTCTAAGTTGGGCGTTTTGTAGTCAAAGAAAAATTCAAATCTGTCAACTGGAAAAAAAGTTGTAGAAGTGAAGACGTTTCAAGCAGCTTCAAGCAGCTTCTTCAGTTCTGGTCAGTTCTGGGCGTGTTGTGATCTTTCTTTTCCACATTTTTAATTAAGGTTCCATTATAGCAGCCGCAGAGAGGAAGCTGGTCAACACTTTAACCCAAGCAACAGCTCAAAGTTAAGACAACTACAGAGTGAGGGATATGATTTTAGTGCAATAGCATGGTAACAATAGTAGCCTACAGGAGTAAAATGTGATAAAATAGCTAAGATATGTGTTACCTGAAAGAGCTCAAGTATGAGGTACATAGTGCCAACACACCAAACTAAAGTCTGCTTGTGGTGCACATTATAGACACAAGGAAACTATTAAAGGGTTTAATCACTCAACCACTAGACTCAGTCTAGAGCCCCCAAGGCATATAAAAACTACATCGTTCCCCACTTTTTTGCTTACATTGGTCCACAATCAAAGATCACAAACTGCTGACCAAAAATCAATGTCTTTATGACCCGTATTATTAATTACAAAAAAACATGTCATTGTTGCATTATTGTAACTCTAATGGGGAATAATAAAACATTAAAATGCCCCACATCTTAAATAAAATAATAAGTTATATCTACTACTACACTACATAGTAATTACATAACAATAGAAACTATACGATGAACTTTATGGAGGCAAAAATAATAGGGTCGGTATGCTGCATGGCCAATATGCTGACATGACATCTTACACTTTTTTGTGCTCGTTTTATGGGGGCAGATGTTAACGTTTGCCAGGCGAGGGCGTAGTCTTGATTCACGCATCTCAGACACATCTTTAAAATTCATTAGAAAAGCACTTTTTAGAAGACAGTGTAAAGCTGGGCTGCGCGACGCAACTGTTGCTTTTCAGTTCAAAGTAAGAGGCAGTGTTTGAACTCGTGTGAGTCCGCAAGACCGCTATGCTTGAATTACATTTAACAATATCTTTCTGCTTACCATTGAGACTGCTAAAGTTAGAAACAGCCAAGCATCCAGCGACGGTGACTGTCCAAAACAGCTCTCCTCGTTTTATCCACAACTAAGCATTCCAAAAAGGAAGTATGAGCGACTTAACTGCGTTGAGGAAAATCAGCGGTCTTTGTCGGTAAATAAGGCAATAAGATGATGCTTTTCCCCTGTCTGAAAGAGTAGGTTCCATTGATTTGGGACGGGATCCTTCCACAAACCACTCCTTGCTGCTTTGTCCAGCGGTGATGTCATACAGAGGGGCAAGATTCCCCACTCACTCGACCCCGTGTTAACTCTTCGGTGTCCGTAATCCGTAAGACAATTGTCCTTAGCCTAAATAAACTATTTCATCCTAATATGTAAAATTTTCGGCTTGAGTCGTATCGGCTAGGTCTTTACAAGATATGAACCACATTTTAGCTGTACTGTAAAATATAAATATTTAAATATAACTCTGTACTAAATGTATCATTAAACTAAAATAGACAACATATATTTAGAAGATTAAGATTTAACCGCAGTACGTCTTTATTTCTGTATTCCTATATTTCTTTTGTTGTATGTGATAAAGTGATAAAAAGTATTTTTGTTTTGTAAGTAAACGCAACATGAACCACGTGACGTTAACCAGGAAGTAGTGGTACGTCAACAATACAATGGTGAGTGTGCAAATATTTTTCATGTTTTCTACATTTTTCTGAAGAAAATTCTAAACTGTGTCGAGTAGTTTTGAACAATTGATAGTTTATATCATTGGTTGTTAAGTCTTGTGTCGTGTTTTATACGTGATAGTGTACTAGGAAATGCTATGATATCGCAATAACACTGTACCATGCTTGTAGCTAAGTCATTGTTCACTTTACTAATCACTAGTTAATGCCTGTTTTTGGTTTAAAATCAAGGCAGTTATGGCGTCCTCGGATTGGCATCTGTCTCTGAAGCTTGTAGACCAGCCCAAATCCAAATTCCACTTCCCAGAGATGATGCCCGGAGACGTCCCACCTGGAGGATACAGAGTGGCGACCCTAAAACAGCTGGTCGCCGCTCAGCTACCTGACTCCATTCCAGATCCAGAACTAATAGGTTTGCCAGAGATATCGTTGAAAACAGCTACCTAGGATATTATACGTTCTTAGTAACCAAAACTGTTGTTTTTGTGTTGGTTTTATAAATTAGAGCTAGTCCACTGTGGCAGGAAATTGAAGGACGACCTTACTTTAGATTCTTATGGCATTCAGAATGGGTCCACCATACACATCCTCAAAAAGAGTTGGCCAGAGCCTGAGAGTGCTCCAGGTTGTTTGTTTTTTTATTTGGAAATTAATTTAGTGTAGTAATACTAATCTAACTAACACTGAATTTGTGATGTTGTAATGTAGAGCCTGTGAATAGAGCAACAGCTGCCAGAGAGTTCAGAGTTTTCCATGCTGCTCTTCATTCTCTCAACTCATCCTACAGAGATGCGGTAAGATTTGTTTGTTGTCAGTGGTAGAACTAAAGCATTCATACTGAGTATTATAAACAGAACTAGTTGCCTGCTTCAGTGTTGTGAGTTTGAATACAGCCTCTGAGAGGATGCAGAATATCTGTATACGCTATCTCCCACATTTCTCTCCCCTAGCAATTAATTTAATTGACCTAAAAAATGTAGCCTATTGTATTTTTTGAACATTCTGTTCTATGTAGCATTTCCTGTCAAAAGAAAAGTTTCTGTCAGTTTTGTTGTGGTAGTTTCTTCAAAATATGAATAATTTTTAAAACGTAAATTTATTGGTTTAACTTGCATGTGTTTATTTGCCCCAATAGGTTTACAAAATGTTGACAAATAAAGAGTCTCTGGATCAAATAATTGTGGCTACACCAGGCCTCAGATCTGACCCAGTTGCTCTTGGTATGATTAAGAATTTTCTTAATCCATTAGATGTAATTCTATAGAAAACAAATCAATGTTTTATGTGGCCCTGTTTATCTTAGGTGTACTCCAGGACAAAGACCTCTTTGTGCAATTCACAGATCCCAATATGTTGGATGAGTGAGTTGATATAATGACCATATAGATCATAATGTTGACTTTTGTTAATATCTAAAATATTTCATTCTTTTGCAGGTTGATTGGCTCACATCCAGCTTTGGTGAATGCTATCATCCTGGTCCTACACTCTGTGGCAGGAAGTATGCCTGCACAATCCAGCACCAGCTCATCGCGCAACGTCTCTTCCAGCTCTTACAGTGACATGCCAGGTGAATCAAGTGTCTAGTACAGTTGTCACTCATTATTTTTATTACCTAAAATATGTTAATTACTCTGTCACCAGTGAGATTTTAATAAGGTATGTTGTTTTATTTGACAGGAGGATTTATGTTTGAAGGCATGTCTGATGATGAGGAAGAGTTCCAGTCTGTGAGTAAACAGTATTATTCATTATATGATACAAATATATAATTTGTTAATTAGTAGTTAGTAATTTAAAAATATAATTATTTTCACAGAGTCCATCAGCAGCTCCATCAAACAGATCAGGGCCATCGTCAGGAATGAGACCTGTGTCTCTGAGCCACAGTGGAGCCACAGGCCCACGACCGATCACACAGAGTGAACTCGCTACAGCCCTGGCTCTGGCTAGTACTCCAGACAGCAGTGCAGTCACCCCTACCACAACAAGCCAGGTCAGCTCATTAACTCACATCCATACATTTCACTTTAAAACTCACCATAAATTCACCATATATTTGACCATATAAATCTGTTATTTAGGCTGACCCTTCCAGTGGTGTTACTTCCATGCCAGCGGGAACTCCTGTCAGTAATGATCTGTTCAGTCAAGCTCTACAACAAGCGTTCCAAGCCACCACCATGTCATCTTTACAAGTAAGGCTATGTAAATCTTTATTTTTATAGACATGGCTGTGTTTTTATTTCATTTTACGTATTATGTATTTAACATATTTGAGACGGCAATGTTTAAATGTGTATTTCTTGTGTGTTTGGTGCTGTTAGGGCAGATGGCAGTCCCAAATGCAGCAGCTCAGAGACATGGGGATCCAGGATGAAGAGCTGATGCTGAGGGCGCTGCAGGCCACAGATGGAGATATCCAGGCTGCCCTCGAGCTTATATTTGCTGGAGGCCCCGGACTCTGAGTCTACCTGAGGACAGAAAGGAAACGCTCTATCAAAATGGTCAAGACACATTACATTATAAAGACAATTTAGATTTGTTTGTTAAATGTAACACTCTGCAAAATTGCCTTCCAGTCTACTAGACACAGACATGGCAGTATTTTGTGTAAGTGAAATAGGCTACATGTTTTCTCATATTATAATAAAAGCTTTGTGGAGTATTGGTTGTCTTTAAAGACTGCATTAAATCCAACAGCTTTAATTTTACCCTAATTGTAGCTCACTAATAGAACCACTAGATGGCACTGCAGCCAATGTTTTGTAATCCAGGCTCTTAAATCAATGCAGTGGATTCACAATTTTTTCAGTAACAATTCAATTAGTTAGAAACAATACAATTTGTAGAAATTCCTTTGATACAATTGTCAAGTCACAATTTTTTGCCTCTGAAAATAGATTTCATGGTTTAGTGAATTAGTATAGGGTGCCTTTACTTAAACTGCCACTGAAATGCAGTCAACTGTTACTATTAGCATCATTTTTGTTTGGATCAGGCTTATTAGAGGCCGACATGTTTGCTTTGTCTTGTTGGCTGCCATCAGGATATTTTAGGGGTGAGCATTTTGCATGCACCCTCCTCTCTGCTACCCACTGTTCTCCATCTACAGTAATTGCCCTGCTTAGTTTTATTGCTGCATCTGTGGATGTGACAGCTCAATCAGCAAATTGCCCTTTCATGAGCACAGCACCCAAACAGCGTTTTAGTCTGCTTTTCCCCATTACCATTTTATATGTGTGCACACCTGCGGGCAATTTCCACCTTCAAATGCCTCCAAGGGTATTTTCACAATAAAGCCACCATGCACTGGGTAACTGCCATTGTTCCAGCAAGAAGACAAATTAAATTGTGTCTACCTTTAAAAAAAACAAGAGAGGACACTACAGTGACCAAGCTTCACAAGTTCTATTCAACCTCAGGATTGGGCAAATTGCCCTCTATGCATAATTAAATCATGGCATTATTATTTTAGGGTGATACAAAAGTACATTTGAAATAGTCTGAATCACTGAAGGTTCACTTTGTGTCTGGGAGCTGAATTACACCCACTGGAGGCACCATCAGTAGCAGCAGACTTAAATCGTGATTCATGAGGGAGCTGAAATAATGAAAAACAAGCTGTTATTTTCCTTTCTCTCTGCACTCCCACATACCACTTAGATTTTTCAAACGAATAAAGCCACTCTCATTAGGCATTGCACAGTGTCGACATAGGACTTCAAAAACCTGCCTCCTTATCGCACTGCGTTTGCTGTTGAAATATGGGCACAATTAGAAGGTGGTGTGAGAAATAATTTTGTGTCACAATTATTTCTTGTCACATACAGATTTGGTAGATTGGACCGAGGTTGTACCCTGGGTTATTATTTTGGTCAAGAAGGATATGAAATGTACTAATGTGGGAATTAAGTATTATAGACGGTATTCTTCTAACCTGACCTAACCTCCCACTTTAGTTCCTTATGGTTCATCCATTGGTTTGAAGCTGCAGAAATGTGTTCCCAACACACAAGATAAGGCAAATAATAAAGTGAAATGTAAGGAAACCAAGTTGCATTTGAAACAGCCAGTGTGAGTATTATATTGTGATGCATATTAGAAAAAGTTCATAAACTTGGTCATAGTTTTTGTTAGGAAACAAAAAATTGAATATAGCTTCATTACGGTTAAACCACACAAAACTGCACAATATACAACTTCTGTAAAATATTTATAACATTCACAACTGTGCTCAAAAGAGTTTAAGAGCTTAAGAAGCCAAAAAAGTTTAAACTTTGAACAGAAACTATAAATAAACGCAAGTTTATTTACAATTAAAATGTTGCTACATATTTTTTAGATCATAAATTCTTTGACCTAAGTATTAATTATAGTCCACATTTCTCAGTATTTTAGCTTAAATAAAATTTTTAAAAAAGTTAAAAACCTCTCCCTTTGTTTTATGCATGATGTAATATTTCAAAAGCCACAAGCAGATTATGGATGAAAGATGAAGACCAAGCAGAAATACATTAGAGCAGAGTCCTACAAAGTGGATCAATATAATGGAACAACAAGTGCTG
>KN482725.1:109750-136446 GCA_000787095.1 Periophthalmodon schlosseri | reverse complement strand
GCTCTTCACTGTTTATTGAAGGGGCCTCTCCATGGAAACAGGCAGGCTGAAGACTCGAGGAGGATGCATTTTGGTCAACTGTAATTGTGTTTGATGTACAGTGGGTGTTTGGTAATAAAGACAAGCAGACAAATCATTAGTTGACACATTTAACTTAATAAACCCAATTTTTATTTTAGGCTGAACCTCTTTGCCTCATGGTCCCCATTCAGTACATTCAGTATATACATTTGGCCATGAGGGATTGTACAGATATGTTTTAGTAGTGCATACATTGGTGGCACAAAATGGATACAAATAAAACACCATCCATGCCACTTAACCAGGTTTAAGTGGACACACATTGGGCAAGTTGATGACTGCTTACATCAAATCACACTCATTCGACTACACACACCCAAACACACACATGCACAATGGTGTGTGTGCAGTTCATGGTTTAAGACACTTCTGAGCAGGGCAAAAGGGCGCGTTTAGATTCTAATAATAGACATTTTCAGAAGCATGTCCACTGATTACAGACCATCTCTTCTTCAATCGGAGCACCCACCCCTCTGTCTCACCCCTATCCAAACTGTACCTCTCCTGGATTCCCTTTTTAAACCCTTAGGCCTCTTGACAGACAGTACAGCCACCATATACAGACTCTTATAGAAATTATTCTCATCAGCAGCAGAAAGCAAACGTATAGCTTTTCCTGGGAACATTCAGACTGCACATCAAGTGTAATCCTTTACATGTAGGTCCATAATGTCATTTTAGTATCCCTCACTAAAGCTCTAAAGGTGGCTTTATCAACTGACCTTTGTCCATCAATAGCTTGACTGTATACATCGTGTTATACCATATATTTAACACCACATCCCTTTCTGGTAGCATTACAAATTATCTATTTTCCATGTCACAAATAACTGCAGTTTGCTTGCATAGCACACAGCTGTACTTACAGCCACAGCTCCCTTTGTGTTTTAACCACTTTACAACAAAAGTGACAGTAGTTCAGTTAAATATTTTGAAATCAATGATTATGAGCACTTTTGATGATTACTTTATCAGATGGATCATTAAACTTAAAGGTAATCAAAGCTGAACCTTCTGACTGATGTGGTTAAGACATTTTATTTTGAGTGCACTGGAACTCATTTTCTGTTTTAATATTGAAATAAAATTACTTTTCCACAGTATTAGTAAATAGTAAAGATGTAGGGCTGGTGCCACATTAGTTACTAAATATTTTGCATACATACACAAGGCAGTCGAAATGCCCTTATGTTTAGATGTGACTTTATTGCTTACTGTAGTAACTGGTCAGCATTTTTGGAGTTTATATCAAATAAGTGAATCCAAGAAGGTCTCTTAATTGAAAAAAACAAAGGCTAAAGCGATGGCTGTGATAAGTTTGTACCAACAATCATTCGCACATTAAAGTAAATGGGTAATTGATAGAAATGCTATTTATGTTAGTTTGTAGTTTTTGAGGCTTGACAATTCAAAATGGTCAGGAGACAGGCCACTGAGGCAACGTGCAGTAGGCAGAAGCAAGAATATGAACAGAGCACCACAGAAAAAGAGGCCAAGAAGTCCAAAAACCACAATCACATGGGCACAGGACTGGAGAGCCGGTCACGGGGGAAGCAGCCCTCACAGTAAGGAACACATCAGAAACCAGAATAAATATACCAGTCACAGAACAATCGTTAAAAGCAGACTTGGACCTCAGCTGATCTAGCCTTTTGACCCATGCATTATAAGGCATTAACCAAAACATTTGTTACTGACGTCACATCACCGTATATAGTAGTGAGTATGCATACAATTTCGGATCTGGAATCATTTGCTGGACTTTTTATGATTTCCAAAATGCATTTCTTAAAAACCACTGATATAATTGTAAAGGAATTGGGAATGTCAAAAGGAGGGCAGATCGATGTCCGTAATCCCATTGTACCTATTGATCCACAGACGGACGAATGAAATTGATTTTTCTTTCTGAGGTAGACAATGCAGGCATATTTCATTCTCCCAATGCATAGCCAGTGGAAAGCAGGGATAGAGAGAGGGTAATTTGGTTCATTTGGAAGAGGCTCTGGGCTGGAGCCTCAGCCAATGGTACTGGGGTAGATAGGTAGAACCATCCATCACTCTCTCCTGGCTGTCGCTGCAACTATGGTACTTACACCGTCAGTGGCATGATACCACAGCTCAGTGATGGATAGCACACAACATGTACAATGGCAAGATAGAGAGATCAGTGAGCTGAGCTCTGGCCTGTTGCTTCATGTGTAGCTGGGGATACCATTCATACAAGGCTGATGTTTTTTATGTCAGTGGAGGTTGGATCCATCTTCAGGTCTTCCCATTCCTTGAAACAAGAGCAACCATCCAAAATTATACAGTATGTCCACTTTAATCGGACGGTACAGGGTATACAATTCAGTCCAGTGAAAAAAAATCCATCATCTGTACCTATTTTAAGCCTCAAGTGCTAAGGGAGCTCCAGAACCACTGAAATGATGTTCATCAGTTAGATGCCACTTATTTAAGTGGGCACTTTTTATAAATAAAATAAAATACATTTATAAAGACTTTTGCAACAACCATTTTTTCTTATTTAGACAGTATGCATTTGGCCTTGCAGCTCAACAAACTGTCCAGTGGCCAATGAGGTGAGTCTGTTTCATCAGCAGTTTGTATTCCCCACTGGTCTCTCGTTGAACTCTGGCCAACCCCACTTTTCCAAATCAGTGAGGTTATATATGCCAGCAGGTGCCCCCGAACATTATAGTGTCCTGATGGCCACAGGGTACAGCAGGGACATGTGCTCGGCCCCCTTAATGGGAAGCTTGCGGCTCGAGTAAAAGTGGATGATTTCAGGCACGCTGTCAAAAGGGCAGCTGTTCTGGCCCAGGATGTACTTGTTCTCCTTGGTCCGCGAGAGCTTCATGTGCATGAAGCCTTGGCTGCTCCTGGGGAAACACAAAACACACTGTTAGTTTTGAAATTAAAGGGAGAAAATACACTTCTAACAACTCTAAGGTAATTACAAAAATAGCTTTGTTGTACTGTACACAACATGGATGGAAGATTACACTAGAGGGCCAACAGGGGAAGGCTAAAAGGCAGGTTGCTTAAGTTAGTGGATTGGACTTGCACAACATAAGGATGAGGCTAATGAACCCCCAGGATGAATCACTTAAGCTACAGCTATAAATGCAGAGCAAATTAAAAGCTCCCCTGGCCGTTGATCAATACCTTTTACAGTTTGCCAGTAATGGGTTTTAAAATAGAATGTATCGATACTGTGGGCTTCGAACAATATACATTCACATACAAAGAAGACAAAATTCTCAGACTGTAGCAGGCTCTGGGCAAATTGCACTTTTTTGAGCACACAATGTAGTCTACTGTAAACCTAAGAGAAGGGATAACATTTTATTATATATTTTCATACGACTGCACCCTTTTTGCCAGAGGTTGTCATGTTGACTTCCCAGATTGTTATGCCAGAAGTCATTCCTGTTGCAAACAACAACATGACTGGAGTGAACCATGGGCATGAGTGGGATAAAAAGTATTCACAACATAATCATTTTAGAAGAAGCAGTAATATGGATAACAGTAGAAAATGTACAAAATCAAATGCTTGAAAAAAAATAAAAGTACTTTCTAGGAGACAGTATTTAAATGGTTTCCTCCATTAGTTAGACAATTACAGAACATATTTGGACTTCAACCAGTGAGAGAAAAGCCTACCCGTCACTAAATTGAGGACACCGACATAGAGCTTGAAGCCGCAGGATACAAGACTAGATGGGTCATAAAATTATCTGATTAGTACTGACGTTGTTTAATCTCCTCTTATTGTAGATGCACATTTTTCTGGTCATATAGCGAGTTGTCAGCAGCTGCAGTGAGAAAAATGAAATTACGCTCAAAGGGCTGAAATCACCATAGACTTTTTTTTATTACTTATCTCATAATTGCATGTGTAAAAGCCTTGGATTTGTTCCTTGGCTCCTCCACATTCAGAAATAATAGCATAGATAACAGGCAACCAGGAAAAAGCTAAGAATGCACTGGGTTCAAACTATGGACATTTGGCTGACAGATACTTTTATACTATGTTAGTATGTTTTATTCTCCAAATATCAGTCATATTCTGTGTCACATTGCAGTACTCGTATGAAATGCCAAAGAAAGGACTGATTTTTATGACAATAGTTTAGCTATCAAATTCAAATAAATAAAGCCTTGTACCGGTAATTACACATTTTAAGGTCATGATGGCTTATTATGATTACCAATTTTTATGAGATTAAACTGGTGGCACTGGTGGTGCTATTCAAGCTCTTATTGGAAATGCAGGATTCAACAAGGCTTTTGATAAATGTTCATCTGTTCTGTGGGGAGATGGGCATTAGGTTACGCAGGGCCACACTTTAAAAAGAAAAACACATCAATACCATCCTTTTTAGATTCCCAACAGGTTTTCCAGCAAGCCTTCAGCTCCTTATCACATTACAGAGACGGTACTATCCCGCAATGGAGCACTTTAGCTAATGTCACCAATCTGGATATCTTATTTTTTGTAGATTTATCATTTAAATAGGGTATTGTGGGTACTGCTAATCTGGACCCATCTCACGGGCAGCTGTTGGTTTATTGGGGTTTTGTGCCTTTGACTTGAACCCTTTCCACAGCACAGGAATAGGCTGACAGCAATCAAAGCTTATCTCTAGCTTCAGCATATCGGATTGCTTCATGAATGACGCTCTCAATGATATCTACAGCAACAGAGAAGGCAAAAGTACACCCTTCAAAAGATAATTCCATTTCTCATTACCATAATGACAAGAGGATGTTTTTCTACATTTTGTAAGGTATGAAAATGTGAGTAAAGCCACACAGTAAATAAGCTTAAAAGAAAATCTGGCAAAGCTTCCAAGACAGAACTGACTTTGATGATGAGGTCTTCATTTTGTCTGTGTGAAGAACAATCTTTTGCACTTGAATATAAAAAAACCTATCCCCATTTTCCCCCATCTTCCATCTGTATACAACAATTCAAAAGTCTTTTGTTAGAAAGAACTCAGTTTCTCTCCAAAGTCATCATAAAAGCTGGGTATTTCTAAAGGCTTTTTGAGGTTCAAATGGTACAAATAGCTTAAAGTGTTCAAAGACGAGAGGCAGTGAGGCAGGTGGCCTGAAAAAAGGGTTAGAAGGGCAAAACTGATAAAAAACACCTTGTGGCCTCTGAAGGACGGGGTCTCAGCTGCATCTGTCTGTATCAATAATGCAGCAGACATGCGTGCCACCTCGTGCCCTAATACATTTTGCAGCAACACCCTACATGCAGGATCTTCACCTCCAGTTTTAACTCATTTTCAGAGCCAGGAGGGGAGATGGGCTTCTGTCAGAGGACTCAACTTACAGGTACCTCTGCCCAGCGGCGTAGCACCTGTCATTTCCATAAATCAGCCTACAGTTTGTTGTCTGTGCTTCGTCTGTCCCAAAATCAAGAGACAGGGGGCACCTGAGAGCACAGTAACACAAACAGATTCCGGAAAACATTCTCTATGCTAATGGGGTTTTCTCTGTATTCTGCAGGTGCTTCCCAGTAGCAAGCTGCAGATATTTCCAAAAACAGGCAATGGCAACTTGAAATAATCATTTTAAATAACTGAAATAACAAATTCAATGTAATTAATAAGCACCAGCACATAATGATAGATAAACAAAATCTGAATCCAGAGAGCCCTAAGCTGTCTAAGGTGAAATGTACCATTACCGGTAATTGAGCCTGCAAAATTGGACCCATCTGTGTCCCCAGATCCAAGGTAAATATGTTAGTTACAAAAACACTGGAGATGATGTCCTATTTATTTATAATTATTATTTATAATTTGGTGTTTGTGAATTCTGGAGGTTCTAAGCTTTCACATGAAGCATGCTTTGTGCTTTGTGATTGTAGTACCTTTTCTAACACAAGAGCACGTTCCTTTAAAAGTAAACACCTAACAAAAGTCTTCCATTTATTCATCTATTTTTAGATTTTGATATTTATTTAATTTATGTTTTAAGTTCTTCAACGATAATCACCTCGTCTGGGTAGTGAAAACAACAAGGGCTGTTCTATTATCCATTCAGTCACATTGGTTAATGAAGGGCACAGATAAACAAGTTGTGGGACACAGCACATCATGTTGCCAAAGAAGTCAGTGGGGCAGGGGGGATGTGGACAGACCGGGAAGGTGGAAGACTGGGATCAAAGTTCAACATGATCATGGCAGAAAGGCATAGTCAGCACTACATCTACTACTTAGCTCTACTGCATAAAGCTGTATAAAAATGTGCAGCATTTTTATACATCTTAACCTTGGACCACATCGGCCAAATCCATGTGTAGTGTCTATTTATGTTATACAGGAGAGAGTAGTCCTTACTTAAGAGAGAGGGAGTAATCATTCTTGCTGGTCTCGCTGTTTCTCACCAGGTAGCTGGCCTCTTTACACAGCCGGAGCAGAGACTCCGCATCTGTTCTACTGATGGCTCCATGGTACCAGCTACAGGAAAAAAGGCAAGAATTATATGCACAAAAATACCATGAAATGCATCTGTGAAAATAATCCACCACTTGCATTTGGTTTTAATGAACAGTTAACTCTAATAATATAAATGAAATGTGCACTGAAGCTTTCTGTGATATTCTTATTTATTCAGGCACACATGTATTCATTTCCATTTCACATTAGTAAGCAAATGATAAGGTTAACGTTATCATGACTCACAACTGGTTTTCCAGGGGCATGGTGGGGTCAATGCGCTCCCCCATGGAAGAGCTGCTGTGGTCCAATGAGGTCATTTTGGTGTTAACTAGACACCCACTGGAGTGTCGCTGGAGCGGCCGAGCTTTCCCATCTTTAGTAGGCGACATTCGGGATTTCTCCACCCCATCGAATTGGACTGTAATATAAAAATATGAGTGTAATGGATCATTTATCACAGTTGAGTTTACAAAATATGAGTTCTTATTAGACTCAAATATAAAGTAAAATGACACACAAATCATACAGCAATTAAAATGCAAAAGAAAAACTAAAAAAAGGAAGCAAGTATTCTAACAGTCAATGTCCACAACACACATCAAATAAGTGGGAAATTGTCTAAGGGTGTGTGGACACTGGAGATGACTTGAGTGCAATGATGGATCTCAGTTCTTAGAGTTCAACCAATCACAGGGTAGACTGTGTTTGCAGTTTTTAACAAGGGCAAATAAAAGTCAGGAGATAATGCGTGCAGACCAATAAAACAGTGTTTGTGTTTGTGAAGGCCAAAAGTAGACAGCTGAAAGTTAAGTGTGTCCCGTCATCAGTCAGTCTAATGATGTCAAGGCAGACTTCCCTTTGAGTGGACAAACAGAGCTACAGTGTCTTCTTTCAGTGTCACACATGAGATGAGGCTTAGCGGGACATGTTTAGCTGATTAAGGGGCTAAGCTCCACAAATCAAAGGATTGCTCTCAGAGAAGGAGTTCACATAGGCTCCACACTGAAGTACTGGTGTTTCGGCAGCGATTTGTCACTAATGGGCAGTGCTGTGTTAAGTGGTTAATTAGCAGCACTGAACACTAATCAGTCTGACAGACACTGTGATCTTCACACGTGTCATTGACGATGGGCTTGTGCCTGTCTGCTGTGCGTTCCACTCAGAGGATAGTGTTACTCTGCACAGTGTGAGTGCTCCTGGATCAGGCTGAGTGGAGGGAGTGACAGGCCCATCTATAACTCTGAGCACTGTCAGTGTGGTATGTCCTTCAGCTGCTGTATTCCTCTACATGGGCCGACATGGAAAAACGTCAGCCTCTTCATGAGATTTCTTATTTGCTCATTGCAACTGAATATTCAGAGAATAAAGGTTACACATTGCAGTGTTTGCATTGTATGGTCTTGAGGAATAATATCAGCCACAATGCCATTTTATTTCCAACCAGTAGAGGGTTCCCTCATTCCCCCATTCAATCTATAGTTGAACTCCATGTCCTCAAACCAGGGATAACATTTCCTAAACAAAGTCAAAAAGCATCACTAGTGATGGTTGTAAGGTTATCACTGGCTCCATTTAATGTTAAAGCTCAAATTGTTGTTTAATGCAGTTTTGAAAAGCCAGTCATGACACTTCCTGAAAGTATGATCAGTGTGGGCGAGGAGAGTTGTCTATTAGTGCCAAGTAAACATGATTGAGCCAAATATCAAAACCACAGTAATGATAGACAATACAAAGGTATTGTCTATCAGTGTAAGTGTAAAGTACAGTATAAAAGGTAAAATTGTGTTTCCATGGAAACTAACAGGGGGGACACTCATATGCAGCAGTCAGTGCTGTCCACACTGACAGATCACAACATGTAAAAATGCTCTCACATCATCTATAACCTTGGAACCAGTACCTCTTTTTTAATCACTTAATGTTGGGCTAAATCTTTACATTATGGAACTTTATTGGATCCTTTACATGTCAAGGACAGGAAATATGGTGTGAAATACGTGTAATGGGGGCCGCTAGAAATAACAAAATTTTGTTAAAAGATGTTTTCTTGTTGTATCACTGGCATTTCCTCAAATTTAGAGAAAGTGTTCTACTACACTGCATGGTGTTGTGAAGTCTGAACTGAGAAATGGAGACTAACAAAGCTGCACTCACATTGTTCACTCAAATGCACCCGACTTCACCTCTTCAAATCTGCACTGTGATTCCAGTGCCAGCATTAGCTCTCTTTTCCCTGATTCAACACAACCGCACTTTTTATTTGACCTTGATTAAACTTCTTTTTTCCTGCTGCCATCGAAGAATGCCTGGAGTAGCTTTTCTCAGTGGAATTCACCCGATCAACCTCTCCTGTCAAGGCTCAGGGTTCTTATGGAAGAATGCAAACACCTACCAGAGTATTATACAGCGTCTGTGCTAATAGATCATGCAAATACTATTACTGTTACCTGGCAATATATTAATGTAAATATGTAGATGGGTAAACATTAGATGGAAGGCAGCACGAGTCTCAAACGCAATGTGAGATATGCAGTAATGCGGATCCAACCAAACACATCCACATTATGTACACACAAATGTGTAAATGTGCAGGTCAGCGGTGTGTCTTATCAGTGGCACTGCTTGTAAAGCGCAGCAAATGGAATGTGTGTATCAGATTGAACTGTCAGTCATATGGAGACTGATGGCCAATGGCCCTGCCCTCATACACATGAAAATGGCTTCCTTGAGAGCAAGTAAGAAAAATAAAAGCACAAAGCAGGTTGGGCAAGTAGACTTAAGTGACAGGAAGCAGATTATATTGCTGAAGAGGATACTAGGTGCTATTTGCGTGTATCACACAAGCAAAATGCAAATACAGCTCCAGCAATGTAAATGCAATCAACTAAAAAGTGCTTTTGATAATTGAAAACTTAATATATTCACAGAGAAAGCATTTACAAATGTACATAAAAAAGCAAAACAGTTCCTAAGAATGAATAATTAAGTAGCACAGTTCCCTTGGATCACGCTGAAGCATAAATGTATATAATTAAGGTGACTAACTGGTTCTCATTTACTAATCATTTTATGTCTAGGGAATGAGGTGATCTATCTGGGACTGTTTTCTCCTTCTAATGATGAGGCATGTGTCACAGTGAAAATGCAAACTTGACCTATGGACCTAAAAAGGTAAAAAAGGAATTTGACTCTCTCACATATCAAAATATTATGTTCTAATCTGTATAACCTGTCAAGCCAAACTGACCATCTGATGGATTGAACTTGGCAGATATGGAGTTGTTGGGTCAGTGTGAGGGTAGATCCCTTATCTTTCATCTCACAGTGTGTGGTGTTTGGGTTTGTGACTGAAGTCTGCCTGGTGCTAAGGTCACCAGAGGAGAGCATTGTAACTGTATGCACACAGGTCATAGAGGTCATAAGTCCCTCTGTGTCTCCCACAGTGAACTTTGACCCCAGAGACGTGGAGTGGGCCCAAACTGGCTCAGACAGGGGGGATCACTTTACAGCTGGACGCCAATCCTAAAGCTATTGCCATCACCGGAGAACACAAACTTTCCCATGGATTTATGGGCATAAATCAACTTCTGCACACACTGGTGTCCTCTTACATGGCCCGGCTCTGTCCGCCCACTCCGGGGGAAATCCCATTCCTGGCATTAGTTCTGCTACGTGTCCTGCTTTTCCCCTGGTAATTACTACACTTACATAGTCAGAGCTTGTGGAAGCACTCCAAAAGAAAAAAAAAGAAAAACTAATGCAACTAATAACCCTGTTGAAAGTGGGTGAATCACTTAGGCCATGTTGAATAAACACTGCTGAACATGAGGAGAAATGACAAGGAGTGCCATAAGCTCAAATGACTTTCATTTTTCAATTGACAAAAAGAGCTTGTAAAGTTGGCAGGCCAGAGGGACATCTGGGACGGTGATGAGTATGCTGACAAGAGGAAATAGGGGTCAGGTTGTGGTAATTATGCATACAGAAAACAGTTTGGGATCAGCCCAACTAATGAGACAGCTCTCAAGACCTATGCAGGAGGTAGTGCTTTTCACCCACATGCAATCCAGATGGAAATCTGCAGTAATTATCTAGTTTATTTCTGAAGTCGAAGAGCTTTAGAAAGGACTGAATGTGCAGTAATGCTAGGCGGTAAAAGTGAGCTACAACACATTTCTGTATGTGCACTGTAATCTTTAAAATAACATCTCCCAATGGTATATGTGAGTAGGTAGGAGATAGAGTGATGGGACAGACAAGATGGAGGACAGCAGGGAAACAAAGTGACAATGTGAACACCAACACCCACCATGGTGGTGCTGGTCACACGCTGCCTGTCCTGGGGAGGCCTGCGCTGGCTGAGACGGAGAGTCCAGCTCCTCCTCTAGTGTGGGAGGAGGGCTGGTGTTGAGCTGCCCCACAGGAGGGGGCCACGGGAGGTCCTTGATCACTTTAATCTCTACTGCAAGAGCCGCCGAGACCACCAGATGGATGCATGATGAAAGAAGAGGAAGACAACAGAAAGAACCAAAACCAAAAGGTGGGATTCACAAACGTGAAAGTAACAGGTGATGGGAGAAGAAATGAAGAAAAGAGCGCAGATAAGTGAACATCATAAGAATTCACTTCAACAAACAGGTTTATTTTGTTATCCAAGAATCAGCAGCTGTGGACCAAAAAGAAGTGAAATAGAAGTAAAGTTAGAAAGTTGTGGTTTAATTAATGTCTTTAATCCTTGTCCTGCCAAATAGGACAAGGCCATCTTAAGTGGAACCACCTGGATGTATAGTGACGCATTACTGCATTTACAAAATCACAACCCTTTGCAAAAGAATATCTCTCCAAAACCAGATATGCAGCAGGCCTTAGGTGAACTGCATAAAGACGAAAGAAGGAACAGATTGTTCAGTTTAAGCACTTGTGACCATACAATGCAAACCTATGACAAGCACTCGGCTTAGCAGTGCAGACGCTGCGCGGTGAGGAACCATATGATGAAGAAGAATGGAAATGCAGAATATATAAGAATAATCAACAAGACCAGTGGACACTCCCTGGGCTTTGTCCTGTAAATAATAAATGTCTCAAGGCCCAAGTCGGGTATAACCAGAGAACAACAAGCACTTCTGTAAGCCACAGAGGAATGAATGGTTAGAGCCAAGGACAGGCTGAATGAACTGTAAATAGCAATGTCCTTTTCTCTTCTGACACAAAGGTGAAATAAAAGAAAGTCTTAGTAAAAATAACAATGCAATCTTACAGCTATCTATTCAAGTCCAGCAGATCAGAATAGTCTTCACAAAGTGAAATCAAGTTATGCTGCAATATTGTATTAGGACATAAAAGTATAGACAAGGGTTTTCAGTATAAAAAAGTCTGACAAGTTCTTTCGACAGTGTAAACTGTAAAGTATGGGCCTCTCTTCCTCGAAGATGAAAAGCCTAATGCTAATTTCATGTTGCAGATCAGTGTGTAATTGTTTTGGAGCGGTAGATGACATGCACTCTGCAGCCTCACTTGGTGGACATGGAGAGGATTACGTTAAGTGTGGCTCTGATCCGTGTGGCTGCACCACTGAATAATAGCTTTAAGTATGGAAAAAATTATATTAAAGCCACTGAAAAGTGGGATATTTTGTGAGGAACTGAAACAGAACTTCTAGTTATAACATAAGTAGCCGAAAACAAGCAAGCACAAATTATTTTAAGCAGATTCTAAGAAGCCGTTATATCATTGCAAATTTTCTTTTTAACAAGGTGATTAACAAATTAAGGCCACGTCACCCTCCCTGATTCACATATCTGCCTTTGAACTGGAGAGATGATACAAAATGATCTCATCTTACACAGTGCTTTTCCACCTCTACAGGGCATTTTAAAGTGCTTATACATGAAGGAACCAGTCACTCACTCATACATCAATGCACACATACACTGAAGGCAAGGTTTAAATGTCTTGCTCAAGAACCTGCTGAGGCACAACCACATAAATCACCTGATGTCAACAGTGCAGTATAGTTTACCTCTATGACAAATTCTAATTACTGGAAAACGCTATGTACTCCCACCTGCTCAAAACTGATTTACACAACAACAACCCAAAAGCTTATCAGCAAGTTCCAGTCAGTTGTAGATATATTGAAGCTTATCGCAGCGCCCTGCGAGAGTGGCAGAGTAGAGACGTAGTGCTAAACAGCTGCTGCAGCTACTGTAGCCCCATTCAGATCACAACTGATTATCAGCTCTGTGGGAGGCATGCTCACCTCTCTGTACTCAACAGGTTTGGAGTGGCTCAAAGATACACTTTTACACTGCAGGTAACTACAGCATATAGACAACTATATAACATTACCATATATGCACAATATACAATATATTCATTTATATACATTTTGGAAATAAATTCAGATAAATTCAGAACTCTGGTTACATAATACATCCCATTGACACATGAAGGAAACTTGACATGAGTTAACTGACACACATCACCCAAAAGACAAGATGAAATAATTATTACATGTAATTTTCATATATTTAAGATGCCCCCCTGATGCAGCACAGTGTTCATTATGGGTTCACTATCAAAAGTGTGCGGGCTTGTGAAATTCCTAAATGTGTTCCTAAGTATTTATGTTAAAAAAAAAAATAAAAAAAAAACTGTTAAAAAAACACTGTAACTCAATAAGTTCTTTAAGCCTGGTGGGGAGCACAGAAAGGTGAGGATTAATGACTTGTTTCACAGCCATGTTGGCAGTGCCCACTTAAACAAAAGATAACTCGCCATGTATTACCTTGGGCTTGTCTCGTCTTTGTGCTTCTAGACGCAGATTTATTATTAAGGCCAGGTATTTGTTTACCCAGGCTTTTCATTAGCTCATGCCATTTCTTCACGGTAAACACAGCCCTGCCATAAATCACATGCTACGCCAGTTTCCACCAGCGGCCATTTCATTTAGTTCTGCTTAATTTGGTAAGCTAATTGCATGCATATTCAGAAGCAGCTTTGAGACTGTGATGTTTGTATCACGCATTATGGGCAGACGTTGAACACACATAAGCCTTCTTCAATTGACTTCAACTTTAAAATTCCCAATGGGAAATGTGCTTAGGACTCAAATTAATTACTTTAGACAGGACTTTAGACAGGACTCTTTTAGCTTTTGGGGACACTGCAAACAAGTTAAGGATTATGCAACAGTCTATAGAAACTAAATGTCATTTCATAACTCCGTGCATTTCTTAGCTGTCATATTATACGCTTCAGCCATCTTCAAGCCTGGAAAATAGAGCATGCAGATGAGATGACAGCTAAGCCTTCAATGACAAAAGAAAGGGTTAGTGACGGGCAGCCAGCGGTAGGTTCCTTAGGGGTGTGGGTTTAGCGTGGGTTTGACGTGGGTTTGGAGCCTGGGAGCGCTGTTGTGTGGTACCAGTGTGTGCGAGTTGAGATAAGGCACATGGCACAGCTCACTGAAGGTGGCAGGGCACATTTGGGTGTCATGAAAGAGCACTGTCAGAAGGTTATCGACTGTGTGCGGCAGAGGAGCCCCAAGGAGCAGTGACGATGCCTAACCAACGTGATTGCTAAACAGCTGCATAGAAAATATTGGTGAAGCTAGTGCAGAAAAGTGACATTTGAAAGATTTGAATACACTTCCAAGGTTGCGTTTTGTTTTTTGTTTTTTTTTACTTTATAGTGTTCTGTTCCAAGTGTTACATAATTTTATCAACAAAACTTAAATACACAACATGCATTTAATTGAATAAGTGTGTAGGGTTGTCAAAATCTAAAAAAACAGGTACAAATCAAACCAGATACTACTGATATTGAAATTATTATCGAAATTTGATACTACAGGTATTTATTATGGGGGAAAACAATCACATAAAAGGACAAATTATTTTGTGTAGAAAATTGCCTTTAATTGTCCAAAAATGTCTTTTGTGGTATTGAAATCAGTAACAAGTTAAGACCGTTCCCCTTAGAATAAAAAAAAAAATCTGTGAAGTATTGTAAAGTGTGTGTAATACATGGGATATTGGTGGCCAAGGGGCAAATGAAAGACTTTGCATGTATCAGAGGACATGGAGATTAAGTAACAGTGCTCCTTATCTCCTCCTGCTGCAACCAGGTTCACTCTCCCAATGGGAGTGATGCTGTGTGTCATAAAGTCAGAGCTGACAATCTCAACTTTCCTCCTTGTGCATGTTTGAGTCTTGAGTTGACCAAATCCTAATTCATCTTCCTTACTCTTTTCCTCCTAGGACATCTATCAACCATCAGTAGCTGTATCGCTGGGGGGGTAGACATGGCTGGAGGCATGAAGGATGACTGATTAACCAAAGCACAAGTGCACAGCTCCCCAGCAGCCTAACAAGGAAGGGCATTTACATTTCACTGCATAGGTGTCAGGAGATAGCCCACCGGTGAATAATAATAGTGAACATGCAACCACTGATAGGAAAGCAGCTATTTAATTCACATAGGCTAGCCACATGTAGTCCACACATTACAAAGCTCAAGCGTCTATTTTCATAAGCACCTAATATGTTATTTGCATGCACTTTCTGGTTTGATCCTGTACAAATAAATTGCCACGTGTATAACCCTTATAGTTAGACAGCAAATCCACATTTAGCCATTTAAAGCTAACAAAGTACAAAATGAAAACACACATACAGCTTTCCAGTTAGAGGCTGTGTTACAAACCAATCTCATATAGGTCAATATGAACAAAATATAGCAGACATACAGCCATAGAGCCTCTTAGATTACACAGCTCCAGAGCAAACATTTGCAGATGTCTTCTGCGCTGACTTACAGGTACTCCCTGACCTTTGTATGCTAGTTTAAAATTTCATCACCTTCAAACAACTCTCAACTGCTGCCTGTGTGGGACATGTGATACCAAAGAATTTAGGTTTTAGGGATTTAAGAGAGGAACTAAACTCCACAAGTGGCAGAGAGGTGTGGGGTTTCTAATTGATGTGTCTGAAGAGCACAATATGAAGTAGGGCTGCAACAATTCATCGGAATAATTATGACTAATCTACAAAACAATTATTGATCATTTTAATCATAATAATTTAACTAAGCCGTGTATATACAGATCCTAAAGCACATGCCAACATAGGTTTTATCACAAAAGCTCTGGCATTCTTATAAGGGAAAAAAAAACAAAACAAAAAAAAAAAACACTTACAAAAAGTGATTTGTATCAATAATACACTTTTAAAAATTGATTCAGCATATTTATACCTTAAGTTGATTATAAATGCATTTTGAAAAAACTCTAATTACAATACAGGCCTAAATAATCGCTGGCTAATCCACTACAAAAATAACTGCTATCCTATAGTTTGTCTGACTTGACTACACACCCAGTAGCACATTCACTGCTCATGTGCATCACTCTCTCCTCAGTATAACCCTTTCCTTCCTTTGACCACTTACAATAGACAATGCAACCCAGTACCACTCAAAAGCTGTGGTTTTGAGGATTGAAACGGGCTCTAAGAATAGTTCATTACTGGAATTAACTTCAACTGTCACTTATTATAATCTAAACCTGTTGGAAAATATGACGAGCACATTGTGAGTTGAACGGGGAATGTTAGTCTCAGACAAAAGCAATAAATCAAAGCATTTATTGAACACCTTTTGTGACAAATATTATTCCAATTTTCAGGCAGCACTTTGGTGATTACATTTCCTTTGCAAACCAATCAAAAGAGTGACTGATGTCTGTAAAGTGTGAAAAAAGGTTGTGTTAGTAAATACAAACTTCTGAGAGCTGCTTGACAAAAAGATAATGAGGTAGAGAAGTGATTAGGAATACAGAACTTCTCCACACAAAGAGGTGGCATTGTGTGGAATAATGAGGAAGGACAGGCTAATAAAAATGTTGGTAAAAATAAATGATGCCACAGAATTTTCCTCAATATGACATGAAATATAAGCAATGTTATCAGTTAAATATGCCCATATGGAAAACAAGATACGTTCTGCATCATGGTTACCAAACTTTAAAGAATTTTGTGCCAACACTTATTGACAAGTACTGGCAACTCTAAACTGTAATACGATTTACTTAAGGGTTTAAAGACTGGCCTTGGATTTAAAATACATTTCTTGTTAGTCGATTGGTATGCAGCTCACTCAGGGCAGAGAATACACTTTGCTGGCTTTGCAAGCCTGAATCCTGATTATTTGGTCTTCTTTCAGTAGACGCGTTGGGAGTTGATTATAAGACACTGTAATTTCTAACCAAGAAAGTCGCACTTGTCTATTTAAGCTGTGCGGCAGAGCATACCAATAAGACACTTACAGATTCATGTTATGTAAATTACCATTTTACAGAAGAAATAAAGGAAGCCAAACACTACATTTGAGTCTTCATCAAAGTACTAAAGAAGGGGAAGGGGAAAAAGTCCAAATGGCAATTTAAGAGTGGAGTAAAGTATCAGACAGAGGAGGGTTAGTTCCCACCCGCTGCAGTGGTACCTGTGATGGCTTTAGAGGTGCAGTCCGTTCTTCTGTGGGGACCTGATCCAGTGCCACTTACTGAGCCCTCGTAGCTAATGCAGTCATAACAAAGCAGAGCTGTTCAAGAATAAAAAAGAACAAAGTATATATAAAGATAAAGGGCCAATGTAGAGTAGACTGATCACCTTCTTCAGTGGGAAGTTTTTGCACTGATTTGCACCAAAACGATTTGGGAACAGCCCTGTTTGTTGTTATGGCTGCATGTCTAAGGACTACTACAGCATCATGCGCCTGTGAAAAACCAAGCATGCACCCCAAAGCAGCTGGATCAGTACAGACTGGGCACCTGCAAAAGAATGTAGCCAGTGTTTGAACCAAAGAGGAAAAAGAAGGCAATAGTAGTGTAAGCAGCAGCCACAGAACCCTCAAACCTGCCAGACACCATAATCACATTTACGAAAGCTGGAAAAACACGGTCGGAGTTAGTTAGGGAGGAGAGAGAAGATATCAGGTTTAATTGTGTTAAAGCCAGAAATCAACATAGCAGCCCTGTCTGAGAGGCACGCATCCCCAAAGTAGACCCGATTACATTAGGAGATTTGCAGACAGTCTCAGCTACAGACACCACTAGGCAATACATAACAGTACATGGCAGACTGAAGCAGTTCTGGTAATGGACTGTCAGGCTTACATCGTTTTATGCTTTACAGATTTGCAAACACACATGGTATAATATTATTGGCCCAAAGCTGTAAATTATTCATTATACTAAAAACACATATGTAAACCCCCAGGAATAAAAATTATGAACTATTTAACAGAACCCCCCTAAATTGTAGAACGTACCGGCAAAGGCTTTGGAAATCCTCTCCTTCTTCCACTCCCAGGGCTGGTCGTACTCCTCAGGCGGCCGCTCATCGTCCTGGGGCAGACGGCTCTCGCGGGGGCAGAGTAACCGCTCCGGGTCAGAATCGCCCCCGTTCTCCGCCGGCTCGTAGGGCGTGTCGTACAGGGGGAGCTGCCTCACAGGGCCATCTTTAGGCGCTCGCCCTCCAGATCGAATCTCTGCAAACAGGAAAGAAAAGGTGGGTTTGGAAAACATTCACTGGATTAAGATTGGTCACACTGAATAGGAATGAGAGCTGTGCAACTGACTTTAATTGTCAATAATGCTTGGGGTTTTTTAATCGAGAGATCTACAATCAATTCTCTGTCAGTAAAAGCATGTGGTTTGGGGCAAAGTTTGAACAAATTAATTTGGCTATTTTTTGTGTTAAATGACACTAAATAATTCTGTATTGTTTATGTTCATGAAATCAACACTGAAAAGCATTTTATTTTGTTTTTGGAAATAAAAATGTAATTAAATTGAAAAATGGATCACATCAATCAATATGAGGAAAAAAAAACATTTATATATTTGCCATATTGCCCCGCCCTAATGGGAATAGTGTGTCCGAAAAAGAAGCCTGAAAACAGATGGTTAAACACCTGCAAAGGCATACAGCATTTAACCTTCCTGAGTTGGGTACAAGAATATCACACTTTGTTCAGCATTCCCCTGTGTATCATGTGCACACTGCTAAAATAGAACACAGGGCGAAGAGTAAAAACACTAATCTGTCTGAAATGTATAAGGCCATATGTGTCACATTTAATTCCTGCCTATAGGACAGTGATTCTTTGAGGCGGAAGATCATTTTGTCATATATTCATTCCAACACAAACTAGAAGTACCCTCTCGTCTTTTTTGCCTGTAAGTATGCAAGGCCCTGACTTTAAATGAAGCATCACGCCCTTGAGAACTCCTCTAGACCAGCCTCCTGCCTCTTCTCCTCTTCCTCAATCTTCCTCCGCTTGTATCAAGTTGTTAACAGCCTTCACCTTTCCTCCTGGGCCACATGAAGCTGTTAGCGGCCAGCACTGCCGTGGAGTAATGCGAAGGGAAGAGAATGAAATATTATGCCACGCTACTGCATAATTGCTTCTTTGCCCAGGGGAGCTCTTGCGGAGGAAATGAGCAATGCATAGGACGAAGTAGAGCTCACGTAGGCCGAGGTGGCTGTTGGAGAGGTGGAGTGAGGTGAGACCACTGCCTATCACAGAATCTATGGATGATCCTGCAAAAGGTAAACATTCACTTTCACACAGATTTACCAGGTTCTTATATAAATATAATATATACTAGACCTTGGGCATAAAAGACACGACAGAATTCTGCCAAACTTGTGTCAAAAAGATAAATGAAAAGAAAGTTAGAATAATCTGATCATTTCTTCAAGACAATGCTAGCTCCTCATTCATTTGTTTGATGTAGTCTTCTGTGTATTCTGACTAGGGTCATGTTGAGGCATGCTCAGAAAAGTGGGAGGAGGCAAATGTGTCCAGGCAAATTACAGCAAAACTGGCATGGCAGTGGGCTGTATGTTTCCACGCATGCAGCCAATCTTCGATTAATGACTGCCAAGATTTGTTTAGGGTGAAAGGTCAGAGGCCACACCTAGCCTTGAAGTACAACCGCCGCCCAACAGCGGATGTTCAGCTTCCTGTCCAGATGCTGCACTTCCTCTTCACTTGTTCCCAATTTATTCCCGATTCTGGAAATTTTGGTACAGTGTGATTAAAAACATAACTTTTAAATTATTTTAAGATTAGGGTTGTCAAAAACAGCAAAACCCGGATACTAAAACTAGTACAGAAACTAGATACTAAATTAAACATATGTCAATATGGAAAAAAAATAATATAAATAGGACAAATAGGACAAAATTTCCTCAAAAGTTTTAGAATAATCTTGACCCATATCAGAACTAGTACAAGATAGCATAATATTTAATAAGTACTATTATTTTGAGGAGAAACTTACATTCTATTGTGTAAATAAAGTGATCTTATTATCACTGAAGTATAGAAATAGAGTTTGAAATTTTAGTACAATGACCACACTAGTTCACACATTTAGTAGAAAGGGTCAATGATAGTCATCAGAAACCCTTTCTACCATGGACCACTCCTGGACGAAGGAGGGATTACACAGACTTGTTAAGGAATTTAGTGAAATATTCATTATACAGCCAGGAAATGCAAATTCTAATACATTTCTATAAAGCTGTGAATATTGACAAAAACTTCTTTTTGAGAGAATTGAAAGAGAGCGTCTATCCATGCAGTAAAGCCAGGGGGGCTCCTGTTTACTTGGAGCATCCTGTGGGCATATTATCAGGGCAATGCATGGGCAGACCCAGAGCTCTGGATTAAATCACAAAACATTAACGGCATCCAACCTGGCAGCCACATCCTGCTACTTGTAAACAACCAGCTCCCCTATCACACCCTCGTCCATTCTTACTGACATTTAAACACACTCAAAAATGTTTTTCTTGTGAGAATGAAATCTCCACTATGTCCATAAGTGCCCTTCTGTTGGACTACAGAGCCAGACAATTCAATGTGGAAAACAGCCCCTGGATCTGAGGATTGCAAGGTCTCTTGAGTGAGGGATTAAATGCAATTGACTTTCGGCCTGTGAAAAACAATAGGCTGTAGATAGGCAGGCTTGGAGGATTTGCACTGTTCACCTCAGGTATTAGAGTCTGATGCTACACACTTATCGTGCTGTTTCACTTTAAATGTTAACAAGGTGAATTGGTGTTTCCATCTCTTTAGCTCTCTGCTGAACTGACAATATAATAAAAGCTTCTCTCACAAACGAAATGCCACAAATGAATACCAAACACTATTTATTCCACGCACTGAATCATATGCATGTTTAGAAGTGACACTGCAAAATATTGATTTTTGAGTTGCTTATGGAGATTGATTTTTATTAGATTTCATATGCTTGACTGTAGGACCAGAGCACTGCAGGAGTGGATTTCAACACTAGGGAGGGCCACCCAAAGGTGCAGTGTGTCAGTCAACAGAAGTGGGTGACAGGATTAGTCTGCACAGTGAAAGAAGCTGAGACAGTCATCAAGCTGCCAGCAGTTCCCCACAGACTTTGGCTACAATGGTTATTATAAGCAAAGACAAAACAATCCTGTCAGCCTTGTGCTCTCGCCTTGCCCCGATTTCATTTGCACGTCTCGTAGTGCTTTCAAGAACAAAAGAGGCAAATACATTAGTATGCAAGAGCTACTTTTTATTCTTTTAACCTGCATTCATTCACCACGCTTCACAACTCATTTTCAACCTGTTTATATGCTTTACTGGTATGTGTTCTCACTTGTGGCCTGTTCATGTGTCTATAGAAGTTATTACTTCTCCAATCCTCTTACTCAAGATCTTCTACTAACACTATGAAGAACTACATTACTAGTGCTGAGACTTCTAATGTTCTAATATTCTTCTGATATTCTCTTCATGCTCAAAGAGTGGATTGAAGGAGGAGAGGAGTCAAAGTTGAGGACAGGCAGAAGATGCAAGTTTATCACATATGCAAAGGACTACAGGAAGTGAAGGAGAGAGGAGATTTGAGGACAGAGGCTCTAAAAATAAATACACACAGCCTAATAAAGACAAATTACGCCTGAAGCCCTATTTTCCTATTTTAGATAATGAGGCTCTGTGGTAACTTGTTTAGTTAAGCAAACACAACTTGGAACCAAAATCAGTTTGTGTTCCAGTTTATCTTTTCTCAAGAGTTAGAGGTGATTGAAATGTCAGATCCAATAAACTGTTGGTGGCAGACACAAAAATAGCTCTACTATACTACTACTACTACTACACTATAACTTCTTCAGAGGAGTGTACACTGCCTGCTTGTCTCCATTTGAGAGTTATACTTCACAGTATGGCATTAAACTTATATTACATGCCATGTTTTTACTGCAAAAAGAAAAAAAAAATGCATTGTTTTTCCATAAGTGGGGTCACCTCTCCACAGATCTAACCTTTATTTGGCTTGTTTTTTACTTGCTTGTCATCATGAAGCTAGACAAAATTTCTAGTATCTTTAAAGATGGGCGTTTTACACTTTTATTGGGTATTAACTGTTAGTACAGGCTCCTACTGCTAACCGTGGGAGGGTGTGAATAGTGCCCCAGGGAGACTGAGTACTCATGCATGGATGACCTATAAAACGACTTCAGGCATGTTTTTGATAAGGGAACGTTAAAACATGGTAGAAAACTCCAAAAAGTTGATTTTGCACAAGGAGATGCTCGTCCTTCTCTAGAAAGGTTACTTACTCTTACGATTTACTAGTATTTTGCTTTTCATTTGAACAAAGACTTGCTAATAACCAAATTGCCAATTAGCCATCCCTAGTAAGCAATTAGGTAGACTTAACCTGGATGATGTAAGAACAATAAGTAAGTGTGTATCAGCTCCAGTATGTAAATGCTTATCCAGAGCAGGGCAAACCGAGGACAGGACCATTGATCGTCTGTGGGGAGCCTTTGCAATTACACCTCGTCAGGACTAAGGTGAAAGCCCATTATTAGAAGATGGATTGAGACAGCGGGCTGGAAAATGCCCCCATCCACCTACATGAATCACACAACTAGCCTCGCTGCTAGGTCGCGGCGCAGCTCGCAATCGCACAAACAAAAAGAGCAGTGTGACAGACTCTATTAGCCATTCGGAGCAGTGGATATTTCATTTGGACGATGGTCAAACATGTACAAAAGTCCTTGAGAGAAGAGGAGGACTTAATGCAGAGCAGTGACAGGATGCTTGGCGGTTACTCAACAGTGAGGGGTTCCAAAGCTATATTTTCTGCTTCTGAGTGGCTCTGAGACTATTGTTCCTTTGGCTGTGATAAGGCTGACTGCGGATTACAGATGGGTGCATCCAGAGTTCAGTGTTAGCTGTTGGGTAGGGGGAGACGCTGCTGCAAAAGGATTGGTTCTGGAAGGTAAAAAAAAGCGGAAGAGAAGCTGGCAGCGTGATGTCTAATCTGTCTGTGTGGTCTTCACGGAGGGGGGACACATGAAGATGGATAACCGCCCCGTGCCCCTGTCCCAATGGGGGTCAATAGCCCATTTATAGAGATTGGCCCTCAAGCAACTCACACTATGGAGCGTCTATGAATTCAAAGCTCTGCAAATTCCCTGGAGGGGTGTCAACATGAGTGTCTAATAGAGTGAATAACAGGATGACATGGAGAGTTGGGGCTGTTTATCACAAATAAGGAGCAGAAGACAGGCTGGTGTCAGGAGGCTGTAGAAGTAAGTTTAGCATGTGGTAAACAACTTCACCTCCAAGGCTTGAATGTTATATATAAAACCTCTTCCAAACCATAAAATATTAGGATCTTCAAACATTTCTGTTTAAAAGATAAGAACCACGACATAAGATTTTCTTATATCTCTTCCATGCAGGGAACAAACAGACAGGGTACTTGCCTTGAACCATCTCATTAGAGAAGCTAGATGCATGATCTAGCAAACTTTTTTTGCGTAAAAAGCGTGTAGCAAACAGAAGACGCAGGCAATTTTTGTTCAAGACACTAAACAAGTGAACTGTGGATGACCCTGGTTTTACAGCTATTCTCAAATCTGAGAGGATGCTTAAAGCTTTTAAAATTGCTGAATTAAGGCGTCAAGCAACTTCCCTAAACTTCAAAATCAAGGGTAATTATGAGGCATATAAAGCATAAAATGAGGATGAAGAAGCAGCAAATTAGAAATTATTGTGTAAGCTGTTCAGCGGGGGAGCATAAATATTCATTATGTCAAAGAGCAGAGGCATCTTCAGGCTAAAAAGGAAGAAAAGGATGCTGAGATGTTTAGTATTGATCTGTTCCCTTCGTCAGCGATGGCCATTTCTGCTGGAGTGGCCTTGTGACTTGTTTACCAATACTTGCCGTCTGTGAGGCATTCAAATCCCCAGGGAATCATGCTTTTGGACTCCAACAAAGTAAATAGTTACATAGCGGTGACCTTGGATCTATGTGTACGACTCTGGCCTTCAGAAGAGTACCTGCTACACAGGGCCAGTGTAAATACAGTAAGGGTGGATTAATACACTAAGCTGCTAACACAGTTTACACCAGCAGGCGATATCCGATCCCTGTCACCCTCCGATGAGACGACACTATATGACCACTGCAGCATTAGGCACTAACAAAGTGTCTGGAGCCGTGCCTATGGGCAATGCACCACAAAGACTGCAGGTCATCTTTTAGTTTAAATCTTTTAACCACATTGTAATCATTACGATTTTTTATTGGAATTCAATGAAACAATACAAAAAATAACAACTGAAGTTGTGTTTATCCAAGTTTCTAGAACATTATACATACATACATACATACATGTTTATTTATTCTGCACTGCACCAGACTTAGTACATCCCATTACAACATGATGTACAAACATTGACAACACGACATAAACCCAATTTAAAATACAAGGTTAATGCTTTAATGTTGTTTTCAGATTTGCTTTAATTGATGCAGAGCTGGCACAAAGCCTTCCTTCTAAGAGCCTTGTGCATTCCATTATTATGAGCTGCCCTGTCTAAACTATCTACTCACTCAGGCCACAGTCTGGCTCTGTAATGCACCCAGTGTGAAGTCGTGTTTAGTGTGTGTGCGGGTGTGTGCGCTGTCCGTCCCTTCAACTTCCATTAGATCAGACAAAGAGCCTGAAGAGAGCTCCTGGAACATCGTCAGACCAAGAAGACTTTATCTAACCTTATTCAGTCTGACAGGGCAGACAGAGCAGTGCAGCAGACCAAGAAATATGATACTCAATTCACTGCTACAATAGTGGGGCCATGCCCATATAAAGCTCTTACATAACACAGCTCTGTGCAGCAAATTCTGAGCATGCACTTGAATCCACTTGTCGCATCCACTCTGAAGTAAACTAAATCAATACACATTTCCAAAAGAAAAATAACTGAATAATAATTTTTTGTCTTGCTATACATAATTATACTTTAAAAAGTATAAAATCTATATATTATTTAAAAAGTTGTTCTGTACTAGGACAAAATAATTCATATATGCTTTCAACGAAAAATTATGTTTTAAAAAATATATGAACATACACATTTACTTTGTACAATAAAACAAATAAGCCACAAAGCGAAAGTGAAACTAGCACATCTATTGCTTGTTGACAGTGGCCATCATTTGTTCTGTGACAATAAACCTGTCATGAATATTGCATCAGTGGTGCAACATGAGTTCTATTTCATCTCTTCTGTTGTCATGTTATGTGATTGCATTGTCTTTGCCTGCTATCAAACAGATCTCATAATCCTTCTGACTGATGTGTCACACAGTAACCCAATCTGGACTGCAATCTCTTGTTGCCATTTGAATCAATATTTGACAACTGTGTAGCTGCTGGGCGAGGCATCTTTTTACAACACGTGTGATTGGAAATATTCTATTCAAAATTAAGGCACTTGAAAATTCACAAGGTGCAAAGTGTTTATATCAGTACAGCCCCCTACAGTGTCCCCTGAGGAGTAAACAAAGAGGAAACAACAAATAGAGATTGTACTATCCATTTTAAACAGAGGCAAACAAAAGCATGATGTGTCACCATTCATAAGACTTAACTACAATGTCAGATCGCAGAAAATAAAAACATTACCAAAAACAAATACTTCACTGTAATTACATTAAATGCCCACCAACATGTATTTTGCTTGTCTCCAAATGAACCTTTTAATTTACTACCTTACCTCACTCTCCGCTGTTCTCCCATAAAGTCACTCCCATTTTGTTTAATGAGTGAGTCCCACACAAATGAACAGTGCCTGAACAATGAATGCAAATCGAGCCCGGAATTGTGCAGTGGAAAACGAGCTCTTGTAAACAAAAGTGATTACCCACAAAACAGGCTGCATCATGAACCTTGACTAAGACCGATAATGAGAAAATCCTTCAACCCTTTCTGTAGACTTTCCTATCTGAGCCAGACTATAAATGTATCGAAGATAGCCTTGGATTATCAACTTTTTTTTATAGTGTCGTCACAATACTAAAATTCTGCGGTGGTGGAACGCTTTTTTTTCGGCCTAGCTCAAAGTATGGCGTCGCTCACCGGCTTGACGCACTGTGACTTTGTGGATTGTGGAAGAGGAATAATCTATTTGCCAACAACTAACATTAAGGTTCATATTTCACGTAGAATATCTCGTAGACATGAAAGAAATGATCGGAGGTCGTGTAACTTGGTTGACATCAATTTTACTAACAAACCTCTAGGCATCAAATCGAGCTCAACTCAACTTAACTCAACTAAGCCCAGTATTCCTAAGAGTCAGGCCTATTTGATATGATATGCAAAACTTCAAGACAAGGAAGGGTCTGGGAATTATACGTATGAATGAACGTAGTATCACATCTAAATTTGATTACATTAAAGTCTGGGCAAATCAAACAGATCCAGATATATTTTATGAAACCTGGCTATTAAATAAATTAAGTGATATGGATATCAATATTGAAAATTTGAGTTTTTCGTTGTGACAGGCAATCTAAAGTAGGTGGTGTTGCCATTTCTGTCAAAGATCACCAGTCTGTGGACCTTCTATTCTCCTGCTCAAAGCTTAAAGGTTTAGAATATCTGTGTCTGTTAGCTATGGAAATGATTGTGATAAAAAAAAAAACAAAGAAACTGGCTACTGCTGGTATTTATCGTGCACCCTCAGCACCAAAAATGCTCTTAATGATTATTAACAAAGGGCAATAGAAATATTAAC
>KN482725.1:95853-106759 GCA_000787095.1 Periophthalmodon schlosseri | reverse complement strand
GAGACATAGGAAGCTACATGGATCCTGTCAGGAAGAGGAGGGTCCGTGTTCTGACTCAGATTCTCCAGAAATCCATGTCAGTGGAAAAATGTGCTACGAAAGCCAAACAGACATTATAAGTGCTTCTTGGTGTATGACAAGAGGTGGTTGCTGATTAGTCTAAATTACAGCGTCGGGAGAGAAATATAACGCCGTGAGGGCTTTATCCCCACGCTCAGTATGTCCTGACATTTTCCAGCGCTGTTGTGTAAATTCTTGTGGACACGCTGACGAGGATGTGGCACCAGCAAACGCATTCTCCGCTGGCTAAATGATGGCTGACCTTTCCACAGGCAGGCTGAGAGCAGGCAGGAGAGGACACGAGCATGCGGCAGATGGGACTGAAAAATACACAGCACTGGAAGGAGCCATGAATAACAGCGCAGACGGATGAAATGGATGACACGCTCACAGAGGCTCATTCCATCATGTTGCGTCCTCTTGGAAAGCATCGGATTTCAATGGCTGTCTGTTTGCATTAAGCATTAATATCACTCATTAGCCATTCAGGGTCTGTTTGAACACTGCGCCACTGACTCCCCAGTCTCCCAGCTCTCTGCCCTGATACACTTACAACGCAATGGCGGACAATTCAATTAAGGAAGAGGTATTTGATCACCATTAGGGCTCGCGACTCATGTCCTGAGAGCCTGATTTATCAACATGAAGGTCTATTGTATGTCAGTAGCATATGGAGAGTCTTGAGTGTTTCTGGAAGGTGACGCATAGATTTCTCAAACTGTGAGAGCAAGAATAAGGTTATCTGTGTACATGTCCCTGCTGTTGAATAAATATTGTTTTAACGGTGTCAGATTTATTGCTACTGAACATAACATTCTGCTACAAGTGCAACAAGTCTGGTGAAATAAGTCATTGAAGTTCATCTTGTTATTATGGTTCGTTACTTAGTTCAAATGAGTATCTAGTTTCAATACTAGTTTAAGTAGATACCGAAAAGGAAAACGTGAACAGTTTTTGGGGTGTTGGGGTCTATATCAGTACTAGTATAAGATTACATGATAATATTAGGACTATTTTTTTGTGCTAAAAGAGTTTTGTTTTTTTTTTTTTATAATCATTGTGATATCAAAATTGGCATTGCGTATGAAGGTTTTTTCTCCAGTATCAAAATCTAGTTGGACATTTTTGTATCTTGGCAAGACTAAGCAACAGAAAAAATATCTGGAAAGACAACACCTCTCTTAGGGCTTGTTTGTGCTCACAGACACTGCCAAATGGATGAGAAATTCGCACAAGTTGACAATGACAAAATGCAATGAAACGCAGTGAATAGAAAATTGAGATGCCAGGAAGTGAGCAGTGGCCCTGTTGCCAGCTGACCCACAGTTGGCTGGTCTGCTGCTCTGAACAGTGCCCGGGCACAGAGGGGAATCCTGGGTAATGTGTCTGCTTGTTTGAGTAGGCCACCATCTGCCACACTGTGAGACGCCCCGGGCCCTTCCACCAGCCTTCGCGTTGGACCAAAAAGCCAAACATATGGAGGCAGAATATAATGAAGCCCAAGTTCCTCTAAGGGCAGCAAAATTGCGAAACAAGACCTATCAGAGGGTGAAGGAATGCGCTCTCAATTTTTCTCCAGTCAGAAAACAACTATTAAGATATGGTTCTGAGGAATTAGGTTTCTTGGCTTGGGTTATCATCACAGTTCAAATATTGTGAGAATTATTTCAAAATAAAGCTTTCTGCAGTGTCTTAATTGACGCCGGGGTTCTAAAAAATAAAAAACGTTTTCAAATCAACAAATGAATATGGTATTCATTTGACATGAAATTGGTCCATTTAAATCACTGAGCACTTGTTTGTCTTAATAGGGCACTATGTAAAAAGATCCCAAACCTTTCATAGAGTTATTTTGCTTGTACATGTTTCACAAAATTGTATACATTTTAGCAAAAAAGTTTGTTTTTGGAAATAAAAATTGCCATAACTGAATAAATGAACGATAGCAGACTGTGGAACATTCCAGGCAAAGCAATAACATTTTGATGAGGCAAACAGGTGACAGTCCCTCCACCAGAAAAGTTACTTAGTGTGCCTTTAAAACATATCCTGAATGCTTTCAATATTGAATATGCAGATGGTGCTATCCAAAGCTTATCTTTTCCATATAGATGCTGCACTGCTAATTTTACACTTGGCTGCAGTACCAATTAAAAAGTGTACAGTATAGGCAGTTGTGTGGGAGCTAACTGATGCAATTGACAATTACACTGATAGATTCTGCTGGCACATATAGCACAAGCAGCCGCTCATACCGCTCCAGATATGGTCTTTAGTGTCACGCATGCTGGGATCATCTTCAGACACTCCTGCCACAAGCAAAGAAACCCCTTCTCTCCTCCACTGTAGATGAAACGGCAGTGTGGATTATTTGATGTGGTAAACAAGTGCTTGTGTCTACCCAGTGAAATAGAAAGCACAAATGGATGACTAAATTAGGTTCGAGAAAAAGAAAATGAAAGTTATTCGTCTGACACCAGGACACCAGGAGTGAAATAAGATTTACTGAAATAAGAAAGTGCATAAAGATAACAAAGGAATCTTAAATGTCAGAGAAAACTCATCTTAGACTGGTCCACTACCCATCTGCCCTAATCATTACTTTCCTTCTGGTTTGTTTAGAGTGACGCACACTTCATGGCATATGGTTTTCAAATGACCTTTAAAGCAAGATATTACTTTCAAGACCCTGTTGCAGAGACGTTATAAAGGTAGGGTTAGGTGCATTTGTTAGTTACATCAGATGCTAAAAATGCCAGGAGCAAATTATGAGATCTAACAAATGCTATTTATGTAAAGTAAAAAGAAAAAAAGATGAGTTAATTGCATTCTTCATTTCATGTGGCATTCATATGAAATACGTGGATCTGTGTACTTTAAATGTATGAAATGTGTCAATCCCTAAAGCAGCTAGCAACAATGTGGAGAGAATGAATTTCTGTGCTTGTGCTATGCATGTACTTGTTGCATTTTTAACATGTCCACGCAAAAATATTGAGGTTGTAGTTAGACTCAAAATATGTTAAAATAGCAGATAGAAGCGTGCAATAGAAAATGAGACCTAATTGATGACACATCAATAACATCAGTGCATCACATAATTCTCTCACTTCGTCTAAATCTGTAATTTGATCACAAATTAACAATAATCTTTCAGTGTCATCCAAGTGGTTGTTGTGTGAAGAATGGGCGGAGTTTATTACAGGTGCAGCCAGAGCATCTGCAGACTTCCTCAGAATGCTGAACGAGTCCAAATTGGTGTAATGAAGCTGTTTCATTATGGCGATGAGCAGTGCTGAATAAACAGGAACAACAAAGTGGAGTGTTTCATCCTACCATCTGTGGAAGTGCTCTGGCAATGCGCCCCTGTGTTTACAACACTGATAAATGCAGCGGGACACAAGATGACTTTGGGAACTCTGCAACTCTCAAGCAAAACCCAGTAGTCAACAAAACAATCCTAAAAAGATCTGATCCAAACAACCATATAAATGTGACTCCTGTGTGTCTTCTCTTGTCTAAATAAAATTTCCCTTCATGCAAGAGAAGGTTTACCGTACTTTGATCTATTGAAATGTTAGGGCTTATTATCAACATTTGGTGAAATTTGCAGTAAGAAGGGGAAGCAAAAGCACACTACAAGTAAACACCAGAGGAGCCAAACATGACATAAAAGAGTGTTCGCTCCAAATCTGTTTGACAAGATGCAGATGCAGACAAAGTATAAAGTGAAAAAGGAAGCCTCTGCTGACTTGAGGCAAACAGCAAAGAAGCGTACTATATAGGGTTATAGAAAATATGCCACCTGCTCTGACCCAGAAGTATTTGGTGCTTAGTTACAAGGGAAGACTTGGCTGCTCATTCAAGGGCTATAAAGACGGCCCACCTGCGTTCAGACCAAGCCATTATATGAATTTGCTTTTGAATTCTATGTTGGTTTTTCTTTCATTCCCAAGTTGAATGCATTAGCCAGCCAGATAGAGCCTTGTCACATAAATCGTTATCACTGCTAATGCGCTCATTCGATTGTGCCCATTTTTTATTTTCCGGTCCCATTGTCTGACGTGTCATAATCACTCGTCTCCTGGCATTCATTAAGTTACGCGCTAATTTTCCTCCCTCCTTTAACCGGGCCTAATTGAGCCTTTTAAAAGCCATAGTCAAGTTGTGCCATTACATCTAGATAGTGAAATGTGTGGGAGAATGACAAGTGTGAGCAGTTGATTGCCGTAATGGACTTGGGCAGCTGGTCTCTCAGTTTCGCCGTCATTTTGTCACTGCAATGCTGTCTGAATAAACAAGCAGTGTGGGTTAGCAGAGAAAATGAGTGTAGGCTTGTAAATTAATACCTGCCAATATGAGATCCTTCTGCAGCCATTAATAAAGCTTCTCTGACATATCGGCATCTGTTGCAAAAATATGTGCAATGAATTTAGCTGAGGTGCGCGGTAGCAGACGTGATGGCTGCAGGTTGAGCGGCTTTGATTAGTTCCTTAATCCACTTTACACCTTTTGAGGTCTCTCGTGCTGTGTGCTAAATTAAACAAGCACTGAATATTCTGGTTAAAAGCCCCTTTAATAGATAGAAGCAGATGGGGTGTAATTCAGAGGCATCAGAGCGGTCGCCATGTTAGTTTTGTAATTCACTTGATCTCTCACTTCTGTGTTAAGTGAGAGCTACAAGTTTCTATTACACCTGCTCAACGCCAAATGATGCTAATGCGTTCAATTGTGCTTTCAGATGTCATGGCCCATCTACCAGTCATATATGAGAGTGAGAGTAGAGAGCAGACTGGGCTGATTATGCACTATTCATTTGCTTAGTATAGTTCATTGCAGTTTCTTTGCCTTGATGTTAAAATAGAAATATTTTCAATTCAATGTAAATGTGAGGCAGGAGCTATCTCGAAGTAATTGGTATAGTGAGACAGCGCCTAGTTCTAGATTGATAGTAGAGCGTACAGCAAGGCAGTGTAACTAAATCTCACACAGAGCCAATAAACTGGGTCTGCCTGTTACACAATATAAGTAATAGGAAACTTCGTGCAGTGCAGTTCAGGAAGATGGGTTTACGGATTATTAAGTGTGTATATTATTGATCCAATTGAGGTAAAGACACTGCTACCAGGTCTTGGTTAAATATTTTTTGTGGCGACAAATTCATCTGTGAAATGTATATAATTTATGGCCTCTACCTTCAGGTTGCAGCTATATAATTTTATTACAAGGATAATGGTCCTTCCTTTTACTACTTAAAGTGCATTGTCCAGAACAGAGTAAGCCTGTAAATGAGCTCTATGTTATTATAGTCATGCAGAGACAGAAAGGATACCTCCCCTGATTTTGTTTTAAGAACATGACCCATTTCTATCACTGACTCCCCTGTATGCCAGCTCTTTATTCGCGACTATGCCCCTTCAGAGAGCACAGAGACAAGAAAGGAAAGGAAGTTTAATGTGGATGTTCTAACTCACCAAGAGGAAAATGACACTCAGCTCTTATGCAATTTTCATTCTAAACACCAAGTCTTACTGACAGTGAGAGAGAGAAAAGACATACATGCAGGAATGAAAGTGAGTCTGGTAGCGCTTGACCCAGTGAGTGGCATTCCGGTGTCCGGAAATGGGGAGTGGAGGTGGGAGAGAGGAGGGGGCTTCCGGCTCCATTCACAAGTGCGACGTGATCACTGGTCGCCACATGCCCCTGCTGGGCTGTAGTAAACGTGCCATGGACAGGTGAAGTTGCAGCCACCCCCGGCCTCCTGCAAGCTGCTCTCCAGATCCATTATACAGCCTTTCTCTGAGCAACTGAGACAGCAGAGGAGCCTTGATAAATTTGGAGGCGATAGGAAAATCCCCAGGGAGCAGGTGAGGGGCTAAAAAGAGAAATGGTGAACAAAGGAAAGATACAGGGGAGAAACAAGTGCTGAGATGGCTGTGTAGTTAACCTCATCCAATAATATCAATGCTGTGCATATACCATCATGTAGTTCGAAGCAAGAATGTTCTAAAAAAGTGTGGAGGAAAAAGCTCTAATGCTTAACAGGGGATACTCTACTTAGTACATGTGCGATATGGTGGTCTCAAATGTTTTGTTTTGACTCTTCAATAATCTCTGGTCAGTAAGCAAGAGAGGGTAAGGGTCCCTTTGAAGAAACCTTGTGCAGCTTAGAAACACTGCTCAGAATTAATGAGCCCATTGCAGTGTACATTAGTACATCGCACAGCTGGGAGAGCATGTGTGTGTTCAACACCTGGCTCAGGAAACCAGGAAAAAGGCAGAAACTGCAAAGCTCTGTGCTCTGAGATATCCATATTAAATCCTAAAATATCTAGTCGTAGCATGTTTCCAAACCAGAAGGAGGCCTATACTGGCTAATTCCATACAGCCATTTGATGTTCTCATTGTTTTCTCTACAGAATCAGTCTGGTGCTGCTTTGTTCAAATGTAAAGAAAACTGACACCTGTTTTACCCCTTTATGGAGCTTCACCAGACTGAGTTCCTGAGCTTGAATACAATATGTCAAGTTATGGATCCAGTTAATCGTTGTAGGCAATGTTTTTTTTTCTGTTTGCCCAGTCTAATAGGGCAGCCAAGAGACACAAGGCAGAAAATAAACAGTTTGTGGGTGCTGATGAGCGTGGCTGAACTCTGGAGAGGATGGTAGAGGACGTCCTGCAGCGCAGCAGTCTGCTCTGAATGGGACAGCTGTTCTCTGCTCTCTCCCAGTGCCAGTGCCCGCTGAAGAGCTCTGCTCTGCCAACCGCACAGGCTTCAGCACAAACTGTGACAAAGGCTGCTATCAGGAGGCTCCCATCAGAGGAGCAGGCAGGCTCCGGACAGGACACTGTGGACACCACCTGGTCCATGTGGAACATAACTTTTGTTGTTCCTCCATCTTAGCAGGCTTCTCCTCAGCACCCCGTCCACCTGTGTGGAGATCAGACCAGTCATGTGGGGGCCTTATGGGCTGGGGGCCTCCACAGCCGCATGATGAGTACCAACGAGCAGAGGGAGAGGGCAGATGTTGTGAGGCAACAACTGCAACTCTGAAGAGTTTGGATTCTGTGCAAATTAATTAAAGACAAGAGTCACGAAAACCCATACAATCATGTCCTATTGTAAAAGCAGAACTGTGTGGCAAAATGGGCACTTCCGCTGTCTGTATTTAATTATAAAACTTGATACATGACTAAAATACATTTTGGGAGAGCCTGTTGGCTGTGTAAGGGCAGTCCACCCCTGCTTTGATTTGCCATCTGAAAAGCTGTTCTACAGCTGTGCATCTACCCAAAAATATGTGAATACTAGTGATGTGCAAAATGGTTAAGTAAGAGGTAGGAACAAGATATAAGGCATTATGATTTATATCAACTTCCTCCTTTCGCAATTTGAAAATTTGGTATCCCAACTTCAACTGCATTCATGTTACTTACCAACTGTTTAAAACAAAAAGCAGATACTTCACATTAATTAATTAATTTATTCGACAGGGATGGTGACAAGCAGTGACAATGCAGTCATAATGACAAGCAGAGCATGTAGCTGATGCAACACATACAGAGTGTATAGCTAGTGCCAATTCTCTAGTGCAAGTAAGGCACAATGAATGATACAAGCTTTTTCTCATTGTGTCAAAATAGTCAGATATGACCCTTAACAGTAAATAGGTAACACATTAAACCCAATAGGTTATGCTGTGTACTGAAAAAGCTTCCTTGTTATAATTCAAAGATAACTGTTGCTGGCTGCATGTCAGTTTTTAATCCCACTCCAATTTAATTTCAAATTTATTTTCATTTGATAATGAAATGCTGCTTATGACATATATTATCTGAGAACATACATTGCTGAAGTGCGGTAACTGAATGAGTTGCATTTAGCAAAGGACATCTTTTACAAATCAGCCATATGCAAATTTCAAAGAGCAGCTTTGAATCCCGGTTTGAAAAGATTCTCTTCGGCGTTACCTGGTTACAAGCACATAAATGCCCTAAGTAAACAGGCATGGATCCACAGAGAGGGATAGGTGCCCACACAGCAGCACCATGGTCTACTGTTTATCAATATGTGTTTGGATATAAAGCAGAGCTACAGCACCTCTCTCTGTCTGCCACATCTGCTCAGCTGTAATGAGCGCAGAGGCCTGTTAATGATATTAATGTTTCACAGATCAACGCTGAGACAAGGGTTCCTTCCTCTGTGCGCATATGACATTAAACCAAAATCATGGCCCATCACTCATCATTTAAGAGTGTGTATTGCTGATCTGGTGAAAACTGAGCCATGCAGACATGCTGTCAGCCACCAATCATTATACTGTGGACATTATGCACAATATGAGTCTAATGTGAGCTTTGCCTGGGTGATGTAATTGCAATCTACTTTGAGGTGTCCAGCAGTGACCAGTTCACCATAAAGCCACTTCCTTTGGCTTATACCAAGGTAAAAAAGTTAATTTCCTAGTCATCTTATGTTTTTGGCATTACTATTATAAACAACCATTGGCAAAGACACATGCCAGAAAATGTCTGTCACTTCTCCCACAAATTCTTACAATTCAATTTGGATTTTTGCACAGATGTTTCATATAGATATTTATGCTTGTAGAAGAACTATAAAACTAAACTAACAATGGTAAAACCACCTAAAAAATCTCCATCCCATTACCCACTCTGTGTGTACTAGGTCATTGTTGTGATTCAAAAGACTGCCACATATTTGTGCCCCAAGTGTGTGGAAGTCTTTAGTCAGCAGTGAAAGCCATTAGCCATTATTACTGTGAGTGGGTCCAGGAAACTAAGATTTTCTGATGCCATGCATTTTATGTGTTGGAACCTGCAGCTGAAGGGGCACACTGGAGTAACAGGGAGAGAGTACAGAATGAGTCAGATCCCAGATGACATGTCTGCCTGGTCAAACAAGGACATTCATGTCAGGACTCGTCTCATTTACTGCACATCAAACCCACTATCATGCAATCATCGTATGCTCTATGACGTTTGTTAGCTGGCTTTAAATGTCACTATGATCCATTTACATTTGGTCATCAATAGGAATCCTACGTATTAAAAATAAATGCAAGCATATTATACAAAAACTACAACAGTGGGATTACTCTTATTATTGCCAACAACAGGAATTGGTAAAATATGTCAAATAGAACACAAAAAGAAGTATTCACCAAAGAATGTATGTTACAACTAATTAAATGAGGAATAAAAACAATTTCACATTTTTGTAAAGAGAGTGATATCATATTCAACTCAACATGAGCAATTACAGAAAAATGAAAAGCAACAAGGACAAAGCACTTTTGAGTTGCTTTTCAGCATCTACTCTTCCACTTGAGCAGTACAATCGGTGTTTCTGGGTCAGTTAGTGTTGGGTTAACCACCAGAGCCCTGCCCCGGGCCAGGGTCACCCGGATAGGCCCTGTGTGAGGTCCACCCCTGGGAGCTCACAGGCTCTGTGGCCCTGCTTCCTTAATCACTACGTCCAGTCAATAGTGCACGAGTCAATTACCAAGAGAGCCAGCTCCACAGAGTGACCATGTGACCCTTAGATTTTCCTTTCCAATCCACACTACCAATCTGTGACAGTGCAATCATTGACAACTCATTGGGTTTGGTGGAGTAGATATACTATTGATAATTCACTGCATCTAATCTCCCATGATGCTACACACTCACAGCACACGGATATGCACAGCAGGCGAGAAATGCAATGCTCCAATGGAAATGAACCGATTTCATTCTCTGCTCCCTGGCCTATTTGTTTTCTATTTTTCCCCTAAGCACCACCTCTGCCTTCTTAGGCATTCTGGTCGACTGGTGATAACATTTCTGTGCACTCTCGCTGGCCGCTTGGCTGTCACACATTCTGAATCTCCAGCACTTGTCTCCTGACTGACGATGCAATTGAAAATAACAGTGGATAAATGATGGCACTGCCTATACTTTATGACTTTCAGAGCAATATGATCTATGAGGATATAGAAATCTATAAAATGGTAAAGCATTTAGAGAAATACATTCTCAAAGCAATCTGGAATAAAATATTTCTGGTCAACAGTTTGGCATTTTCTGTTGACCCCTACCACGCCACACATTTCTTCCCTTCTTTACCAGTCTTTGCTTTTTGTCCCTTCCATTTGCTGGCAGTGGTCTTGGTGATGGAGAGCCTGGTCTGTCCCTAATGAGCGTGCTGAGCCACACACCATATCGAATTAACCCAGCCCATTACAACGAACCATCAGCCGAGCCGCAGGCCGGGCCGGCTGCACCTCACTGCTCCACTGATCTCACTGCGTGATTGATAAGACTGCACAAACAATGACAATCAGGCTGCAGATCAAATCGCTGCAGCAGAGAGAAATAAAGGACAATCACATATTTGTGTCATTTAGTTATACTGAGGCGAGAAAGCCCCCTTCCTCCAAGTAATTAACCTCCTGATGGAATAAGTAATGAGGTTAAAATGTCACATTGCATGGGTACAGATATGGTAGGGATGGTAAACGCTGCATGTTGCAATTTTCAACAAGTTACAATTAATATTTTATAACCAATATTCTACTATGGAATATTTTGTATACATGTCCTTATTGTGTACTGATGCTTAAAGGCTCTACAATAAGAGTTCGATTACACTGCAAGCACCAATAATGCTGTGTATCTATGGAAGACAAACCAGAAGGTCATTCCAGAATAAATGTCACCAATAAATTGGCTCCCAAAGAGAAAAAGTCCCCTAGGTTATTTTACAAGACAACAAGGCTCCAATGAAAGACCGTACACTGCAGTCTATCACGGTGAAACGGCAATGGGCTGCCTCCTGGCTACA
>KN482725.1:80029-95773 GCA_000787095.1 Periophthalmodon schlosseri | reverse complement strand
ACAAACAAGACTAAGGCCGCTATAGTGTTCTGGACTTTGTGGACAAGGACATAAGGAGACGGAAGGAAAAGATCATCTAGTCTGATGATTTACTTTCATGCCATTATTTTTGTATTCAAATTCATGATTAAATTGAAGGTTTTGAAAGATCTACAAGTGAATGCATTCATACTGCACTTCATTGCAATTCAATCCAAAAACATGTCTGTAGTTGCAGACACAGGAGTACTTGAGTAGCTTGTCCATTTGCACCCCGAACACTGTAATCACATTCCAGTGTATCTGTCCATCTGTTCTCCCCATGTCCCTCAACAGCTGCACTGTTCTCTGCCCACTCACAGCCATATACTCATGTACTGCACTGCTCTCAATCACACCACAGTGTCAACAAGCACTTTCCTCTACAACTACACTGCACAATATGTTTGTTCTATAAACCCAATCCATCCAGATAGAAGTTTCATAGTAATGGTACCATATAATGTTGCCCATTCGCTTTGTGGCAGTTGGCACCGGACATATCATATGACTCACACAAGTGTGTTCAGCGCTGCACATGTGTCTGTAACTGTAAGTAGTCACATGTGTGCCCAAGGGCCTGGCTGCCAGCAGTGGGTATAAATTGTGCCCTGTCCTCCTCTGCAGTGGCCCAGACATGTATTAATGGTGTCATTAATCTTGCCTCTAAAATGAATGACTTCAGCATCTCCAACCTGCACAGAGGCATCCCAGGCCCTCCCCTGCTCCCCCCTCCTTATGCACTTGGCTGTATGCACAAACAAGGGCTATAGCATCCTATCTATCCTGGGCTTGTCTTCTGTGTACACAGTGGTATATAATGTATACATACTCAGCATATTACAAGAAGTGACCAATATTTAATAACCAATATTTAGTCATGTTAACAGCTAGACTTGTGTAAATGAGGCTAAGACAGTATTCAGTTTATATCCACACCTGGGGCTGTAGCTGAAAAGTAAGCAATTAACATACCATTATGGTCAGAAAAGTTAGCTCTACCAATTCATTTAAGATAGGCAGCTATATATCAATATCTGTCTTGTGTCCCGCAGAAGAGCCGGTCTGTGTGAGTGCCAGTGTGAAGTGGGAGGATTCATCACTAAGTGAGAGGGAGGGACAGATCGGACAACAGCCAGAGATTTGTCATTTCATCAATAAGTCTTCAGTCTTCTGGCGTCTTCTCTCCTCCCAATTCCTCTAGCATCTGCATCGAACACTAAGCCACAGTCTCCACAGCAAGGAAGTACTACTAATAATACATGCATTGGTTTTATATAGTGTGTTTCATGACACCCAAAGCGCTTTACATTGCATTATTCATTCACTTCATACTCTCTAGTGGTAATCTACTATTGTAGCCACAACTGCCTTGGAGCAAACAGACAAAAGCAAAGCTGTCAGTCTGCGCTATCGGCCCCTTCGAGGACCATCAACACTCTCACACACAGAAGATCCATTATAGGCAAGGTGGGTGAAGTGTCTTACCCTAAGGACAGTATGCACTAGAGCCACTGCTGCTCCACTGTGGCACTCCCACTTCCCAGTGGTCTCCCATCCTAGTACTAACCAGGCCCAGCCTTGTTGACACATAATGTGACTTGCTAATAGACAAAAGAAAACAATATGCTTGGGGTGGCCTTTGAGGTAACCTTACAGCATAGTTAGCAAATAAAAACACCTGCTCTGATCATGTTAGACTTAAATGTTGTGATCGAACAGAAACAAAGTAGCATCACAACACATTACCTGACCCCAAAACCCACATTGTACAACATTGATATTGCATCATTCAGTTGTGCTTTCAGTTCAGTTTGTGAAATTTGTCATATTTTCATACCTCATGTGGTCCAGACATGAGAGGCTCCGAGGTAGAGGGCAGACACCAAATTAGGAATAAAAATGTATTTATATAATTGGAAGATTTGGAGTTCAATAGTGTGTCCAGGTATGATTCACAGTAAAAGAAAAATTCATTTCTGTCAACTGGACAAAAAGTTGTAGAAATGAAGACGTTTCGCTGCTCATCCAAGCCGCTTCTTCAGTTCAGGTCAGATCACTGGTGGACACTGCCTTATATCTATGTGAAGGGAGGAGCTGGCTATACTGAAACTAACACACCTATTGCTTACAGTTTCTGTTTGACTTAGCCTACAAACAGAAACTGTAAATAATAGGTGTGTTAGTTTTACTATTCCCGAAAGTAGTTATTTTCTGCTTAAATACTGAAAATTAAAAATCAAAAAGAATCTATCGAGGATGGCGATTATGCTTGCACTGGGTTTACGAGGTGCGTAATCAGTTCATTTTAGAGACATTTGTAGGTCACATGCCCTGACCACATTATAATTATACCTTTATTTGGCCTTTGCAGCTGTATAGGTTTATATAATATATCACTTTGAACGCAGTAGAAAGAGCAGCTGTGAGTGTATTGGTTGGTCTAAACAGTAGTTGTTGTGAGATTAAGCGGAAGGTGCGAGGTGTTAATTATTTACTTCTGCGTCCAGGCTTCAGCCACTGGCCTTGTAGGCTTGGTTTATTTTTAGAAGCCTATAATCACTGGTAGGGCACAAATGCACTTCTGATGTCATGCTTAAGCATTCCCTTAAAAGCTGAGCAAACAGTGATGGAAAATACGTGTGTGTTATGACAAAGAGACTAAAGTTAGAGGTTGAAGCTAACTTCCCAAATCCCAAATGAATGGCACACACTTCCGGAAAATTGGATGTGTCACTGTTGATACATGCTCCGGATATTTCTCAAGTTACAGCTTAGAGCAATAAAACCCAAGGGTTACAGGCCAAGAAATGTGCTGCCACAAGTACCTGCTCTAGCCTGGGGTGAGGAGGGAATGGAAAGAGTTAAATATACCATGTTTCCAGCCTTTGCTTTAAAAAGTCTCTTCAACACAAAGCAATAATAGACATTTGTTCACACACACTGCCTCTAGGTTTCAGTTCCGGTCACTGTTGGACTTGTGTCTGCTCACAGTCCGTTAGTCTCACGTTTCAGTTTCCATGTCCTCCGCTTATGTGTACCCACATGTCCTCCCACTCACGGACACAGCCAAACTCAGAGAGTAGAGGCACAGTAGAGTCTATAGAGACATGTGCATGCTCCACAATATTGTGAGTAATTGAAATAATCAACTCATTTGCTGCTACTCTCAGTTGGACAAGTGGCACTAGATGCCAGGGATGTGGCACATTTCCCAGCATACTTTTCAGGAACAAAAATGGGAAAGCTCATAAAATGAGTCAACACTTGTGGGAAACAACATGTTTCACTCTGCAGCCTATTGCACAACTTCATTTTCCTTTATGACTGGAGCAATACCTGACAACTCCAGGACAACAAACATTGGCATTAACAGTGTATAGTAGAGAATACATGGGAATAATGAAGAGGGTTGTTGCTCCATGCCTCTGTTCCTATGAATCTAATCAACTTTGATCCAGGGACATACCATTGCCATACTCAATCTTGCCCTGCCTGTGTTAATGTGAGATGGTTCAAAGTGTTTGCATAACAGGCTACTGTTGCACTGTGGGAAATCTCTCACATGTTGACACTCTGAGGGGGTGAGTGTGTCAGGGAGTTCATTGAGAAATACTTTGACGCACACTGCCCCGGAGACCTGCCCGGCCCCTTGTACCTGTCAGACTAACAAGTTACAACATGAACAAACAGTAGATAGATACGGCAAATATCAAATCTGTTGTTTTTTTGTCATCATGTATGTACAAGATATGAAACGTATTATTAACCTACATTTCATGTAAGGATTTTAATGTTTTACTCATTTTGATTCCAGTTCACACTTCACAGTTCCCTTTGTTAAGTGGTGCATTTCATGATAACTGGTAAATATGGTGAGGATTGACACTACTACCTAATGGTAAAGCACAATACAAAACAGGCAGGTTTGGCTTGAAAATGTTTGTTTATTCAAGTTGGCCTTTCAGAAAGCTTGCCCCACATCTCAATCTTGTAATGACACAAAAAATGTGTATGGTCAAATGGGCTATGTTGAATAATTAAAAAGGGGGAAAAAAAAAAACACTGAAGCATTCAGTGTCTACCTGCAGTCAGCAGATACAAAGATAGCAGGTAAGAGCTGACGCGTGGAGACATGACAAACATCTCGGGAAAACGTAGTAAAGGCAGAGCGGCTGTGCACACGTCTCCACATAACTGCAGGTGGTGGGGGGAAAGGGAGAGGGTTCAGGTTAAGGAAGTTATGACACGGCCCCTCCAGCAACCTCATAAATCAGAGCACAGGGCACTGACACATGAGCCCCACACACTGCAGCAGCACCACAGACAGTGGACGCTGGGGCACGTTCTCTTACATAAACCACGCTGGCACTTTTAGCCCAGAGCTTTACATGCCATACCTCCCACTGTGCAGTTCTAGGCTGTTTGTCAATGAATGGCCAAGCTTTGATTAGTGGTCACCATGATAAGTATTATAGCTGGGTTTGAAATGGCATCAACTCTAACAACAATAATCAATAGGAAAACTGACCCCTATCTGGGAGTATGACTGACATCTCAATCTACAATCTGAAATATGTCAATAAATCACTTTCTTTTACAACATTACACAAAAACAGCCCATCCAAGAAGCACCACTGATGCAGAATTTTAGTAAGATTTATCACACAACTGTGGGTATTCATAGTCATAGTCAGGAAACTACAAACTGGTTTACAAACATTTGGTTTTGGCATCCACATGAAAGAATTCAGTTCTGTTTTCTTGCAGAATGACTGCCTTTGTGTGGGCTCATCTGTAAAAAGCAAATTCTCAATGTTAAAATGCAGTCATTAGAACTACTATTTCTAGGCAATACTGAGCAAACTGAAGAGAACCTAAAATCGTTCAGGTCATCAGAAGCTGCTACATAGGTAAAAGATGGAAGGGACATTTGCTTGTATGAAAGCTGCAAAAGAAACTTGTTTTCTCGTGAGGCCAAGTGCAGTAAAGTCGGCCATTGTCCATTATAATGAAGCGATCCAGGTCCATGCATCATTCTTCAAAAGGAAAATGTGAGGATTTTGAAATGAACAAATGGGTAAACTACTGGCAGAAGGTAATGTGACAGTATTTAGCCAAAGTAAGAAAGAAGTGGAGAGGTTTACAAGTCATCCCTTGAAAATGGAAAGCTTCAGGAGTTCAGAGAAAACAAAACCCCGCCTAAGACTTCAGCTTGTCAGTTCAACAAAAACACAGCCTTGTGTCTTGTTAGATCTTAAACGCACAGAAAAACCTCAGAGATACAAGCAGCCGGACAAAAACAGCTCGGCTTCACTGCCTCCTCTACCTGCGAAAGACCATAAATCAGCTTTTCTATCAGAGCAAAGGTAGTGACTGGGTTAGAGGTCAAACATGGAGAAGACAGATGACAACAGGAGACCGTTTGGAGAGCCATTAAAATAAATTGGCAAGAAGGGACAAAGACTTTCATGTCCTGTCCACGTGAGCACTGACAGTCTCTGTATGTGTGTGTGAATATAGGCGAAAGGGGACATTGTAGATGATGTAGTGTCACTGTTTTGGACCCATAATATCCCACCAACAGTGTGTTCTTGAAACTCCCATTGAGCTTGTAGTACTGGAAATATTTAACAACAAAAAAACAAGATTATTTTTTTGGTAAAGGCTAGTTTTTGTTGAAACCACTGTAAATGTTTCTTTAAATGTATTATATAAATGCATATCCTGGGAACAAAACTATACACTCTGCAGCTACAGGTGTCAAATAAATAAACAAATAAAAACATTTAATTTAATTTTTTTAAGCTAATCAGTTTGAACACACAGGTGTAGAATATTTTACATTATATTAAAATAGTCTTGGTTATAGCCTAAGCAGAGGTCTACTAACTCATTACATTTTCTGTTCTTTCGCATTACTATATATACGCCTTGTCACATAATGTGGTTCAGTACATTCATACACACTTGTGAATAAATGTCTTCTTGGAAAGTAAGTACAAGATGCTGACTCCATAAAGTTGAATAGAACAAAGACTTGCACTTTTGTTTGTCTGAGGTGGGTCTACTCTTCATCCATTTTCTAATTATGATGGAAAAGGCAAATAGTTTTTTTCAGAAAATGTTGCGACATCTTCCATGGCACCAAGGTCATTTCTGCTCTGCTGCACCTGTCATGTAAAGCAGCAGGGAGCCATCTCAGTTGCTTTCAGTAAATGACAACTCAGAAACATATGGCCAAAAATGTGCTTATTAAGTAGAACTATTCTATTATAATTTATTATTATTATTATTTTTAAGATGGGTGAGCACAGAAAGAAACAAAGAACTCAAAGTGTACAGATCTCATGCCTACCTGCCATCATCTTCTGCGCCTCGTACGGCTCCATGTAGCCATCATTCTCCGTTGTCACTTTCTCCATCGAGGCCTGAATGCCTCCGGCCTGCTCGGCGTCGAAAGGATCCGCATAGTCCTCCAGAATAATAAGCTGTGGGGGAGAAATGAAAGGTGAGGAGCACTCATAAACAGCAGAAAAGGGGAAAGCATTTTGCCGCTCTGCTGAGTGCTAGAACAGGGATGAGAGCATGCCTCCCGGAATGACACACAGGACCTGGAGATATGTCCACTGAGGCAGGGCAAATAAAAAGGGACCATACAAACAAGATGTCAACTCACTATGAGAAAAGGCAAGATACTATGGGGTCAAAACTAATAAATAACTGGGACAACTTTAAACAAAATGTTTAACTTTATATAAGCTCTAGAGAAGCTATTTAACCAATCAACAGAATATGCAAGAGATTGTAAATGTTTCCTGTGTGTTGTTGAACATTTCTGATGAGAATTTAGGCTACAAGTTTGATTGTGACATAGACTTGGCTATAAAATGCTTATAATCCCACTAAAACACATTTTTTGATAACATACCAAAACTATCCCCCAGTATGACTAATTACACAATAATTCTGACAACACTGAAAAAGTTTAGAGGACCACAAGAACTCAACTTTCATAGGAGGAACAGTCTGACAGATTTATGCTGTGCTGCCACTGAGCCGTTTCTAATTGTAGTCTTGTTCTATTGCTGGGCATATTGTGCAGTTAGCAATTAACTGGACATCCAATAGCCAGAAATACTGTATTTAAAATCCTGACGGAACACTTATTGTCTTTGGATGTAATTTCTGTTTCAATCGAGATAGTAACACTCCATTTTCTAAAACAGAAGAGACCACACCATAGTCTATAATGAGGGATTGTCGCTGTAGTTAAAATGAACTGCACTTTGGACAACCATGGTGATTCCACGTGATTACGCTTATAACCTAAAAACATTTCTTTATATTTAAAAAGAAAATAAAAACTGCACAAACTCTTACGCAAAAAGTGAAGTAAGCTTACACCTGACTGGCACCACAAGCAGTGAGTCATGAGGAGCAGGAAGAGATTTGCCCGCATTATAAACACGCTCGTCACTCATTGAGCAAATCTGGCAGGGCGAGGCACATCGGAGAGCGGCATTCTTTTCCACTTTATGTCGCCGCTGGACTAACCACTGTCCAGAGAGCACCCTGCCCGCAATTACACTCCACATGAAGGCCACCCGCGAGAGCCCACAGACACACACACCTGCGGAGGAAAAATCACAAGGGGATTTCTATAGAGGCCAAGACAAAAGAAAGTTACTTGCATTTCTCTGGAAGGGAGAAAAAATGGGCCTTAAATAGAAACTAAAATAGAATATAACCTTGACAAGACTACATGCTAATAGACACAGTTAGCATAAGGCGCTTAAATATGTTTGAACCACTGACATGAGCTACTGTTTGTGCTAAACCTTTGAATGTTCCTTTTCCATCTGTTTTGGGGAAAATAACTACTTTTTGCTACAATATAATTATGGGCTCTGAATGTTTTGCTTCTATGAATTCATGCAGTAGCCCAAAAGCAATCCAAACATTGTCCTAGTTTGCTCCTAAAGCACAAATCACATGAGTTTTTCTCAAAATGAAATGTTTTGCACAATTTAGGTAAGGGACTTCCTCATCACCTGCTCTGTCAGGCAGCGTCATGAGTAATCTAGCAAAATACATAACCAGACATAAAGTAAAGGAAAGAACGAGTAGTGACTAAGGATGGCATATTTTAGCAGCTTAAACCTGGGTGTTTCTGCTTTTAACAGGATTTAGTTAATGGCAGATAACAGTAGCAACAAAGTGTTAAAATGGTTAATGTGTTAAGCTATCCATCTGCTGTTACATTATGTTTCATACTGATCTATAGCGGTGAACACATACAGGAAGCTAGTAACAGAATGTAGTCACTCAACTCAAACACCACTGAAATACAAGGTTAGGAAACAATAGGTTCATGATGACCTGGCAGGTATAATCACAAATTAGTTGTCAGATGTATACATTTTTATTTTTTAAGATTTTTCAGTCTGATGGGTTTTTTTCCCAGGCCTTGTATCACTGAACTGTACTCACAGTGTTAAAATGAGCAATTGCCATGTGTAAATGAGATCCCTCATCCCTTTTGAGCTGTGCACATGGGTTCAGTGGGCTCAGCCTCGTAGCCTCACAGTCTGCTCCCTGTTTGCTGAAGGGGTGTTTAATATCTCCAATTTGGTCCAGTGCGCCCTTGCTGTCTCTCCACACTGAAGACAGTCGACAGCAGGAGGAGCGTGTGGTTTTGAGGAGAGGGTGCCCTGCCGCCGCCTCGAGACACGCCATCTGCCTGTGGCATCCTGGGTGTGTCAGGACCAGAGCCAGCCACACATGTCAGATGTCCTCAGCTCCACACTGTGCAGCCTCATCATTCTACGGTATGGGCCAATATAGACTAATGTGTGGCATTAGTATGTGCCTGTATCACATGGTTCTGCAGCAATCAGAGGGAGCGTGCCACTTAGGGGTGGGCGATATGTCAAAAGATGTCACAAGTTTCTTGAACCAGATCATCATTTCGATTTTGTCACATTTCACAAACAGTTAGCATCTTTATATTGCCTTGAAAAGGTAACTAAAGTCACCTGCTTCTTCTGAAAGTTCACACGTCACTGTGATTGGTTAAATCCATTCACACAGAGCATTGCTGAGGCTGGCCAATAAGGCAGGGGAAAAGTCTTAGTTTGAGCATAGAGCCATTACGCCATTTCAAGAGAAAATTAGTAAATCAGATCATGTTGCTTTTACCAATATTACATGTTGTCACAGGAATGAGATCACAATTTGATTTTTAACACCATATCGCCAAGCCAAGTGTCACTCAGTCAGTTACTTTAATGTGAGCCCAGATCCCTGGTTGGCCATGTTGTACACCTGCCAAAGCGCTGGCAAGCTTCTGCAGATGCACTGTGGCACAGAGTCAGAAGCTGACTTCAAATGAGTGTGGAGAGAGAGAGCATTAGGCAAGTTTCACAGCAGCACCTGCCACAAGGTCTCACTATACCTGCCTCGAGCAATATAGAGTTCAACTGCACTCCCAATCAATAAACATTATTAGGAAGCTGGATAGCTACGTGACAGACACATTTTATTTTACTACGACAAAATATTCCCACTGGATTTTTTATTCACATAAATCCTAAATGAGACTAGACACTATGGCAAACATTGGCCAGGTTGGTCTGCCGAGATCTGGTCACACTGGAAGTTACTGCGAAAACTCATGCATCAGTCGATGAAAAACTGCACAAGACTGACGTGTGTGATTTATGTCTCACGCCACCAGGGATTTTAGCCACTGATAACCTACACAACTGTGTGCTTAGCAGCTCAATTGTATTATGGTTTTCAAAAAGACTGCTGCTATTCTTGCTCCTCCTGCACTTTTGTTCTTTATGGTTACAACAGAATATAGATTAAATATGGGGCGCTTTTCATCTTTCCACAACCAAAATGTTAGTGTAAACTCAAATTGCAGCAGCTCCTTGAAGTGGCTGTGCCAATAGCTCTAGCGCCTTATCATGGTCTGCAAACATGCACCTGCTGTTGTGTGTTCACAGTGCAGTCACCTGGAGATAACTTGTACATTTCTAGAAGGACTACATTGGCAGCAAACATTCCCCACAGGCTATTTATTTAGGCAAAAAATAATGATAGCTTCTGTGTTGACATAATGTGGTTACTGTCAGTCACATACTTTTATGTTTGGGAAAGTGACGGGAAGTCATGGTTAGACGTCATGGAGGCCCCTGGTTTGGACTGTGCTCTTGGGTTCTGTATCTCCCAATCAGATTAAGCAGGAGGAATTCTGGCTTCATCTCAGACCAAGTGAGTGTGCCTGCTGAGGCTTTCCCAGTGTGCACTACCCAAACATTAATCACATTTTATTGAAATGTTTCCTGAACACAGCTGCTGCCGTCGAGCTGGGATAACATGGCACTACACCGAAAATAGTTTCAAATTACTTTATTTATTCTATACCAGTGGTTCTCAAACTGTGGAATACATAACTGGGTCCTATCCCACTATCCCATTTTAGCCCTGGTTTAGACATTGTGCCATGTGGTATTTGGTATGCTAAATATTTTATGAAATGGCATTGAAATGGCTGATAAAAACAGAACAAAAAATAAAATGACAAAATTTGTATAGATTAAAAGGTACATTGTAAATAACATGAGTGGCCATAACTTCTCTCTAGCTACACTGAATGCCAGATCACCACTCACATTAGTCATCAAAATATGCCCCTAACGCACAGCCGTAACCTTCAGAGCACTCAGCACACAGTTAGCCTTAAATAGATGCTTAGACCAACTTTGCCTTAAAAATAAAAGATTAGACTTAGCATAAATGTTGGTTTATCTCTAATAGGGATGAGGTCTACATGTGTATCTCTCGCAGCACTGCTCAGTGCTATAGCACACGCCCTCCTCCCCAGTGTTCAGACCACATCAAACTCTTCAGAGCTCTGCACTTACACATGTGGACTGGCTTCTACACAGGAGCCAAGGAGAAGCATTTTTGGCACAATTTATTTAGCCTGTTGCAGATGGTGGTTTACGCAGGAACACTTCCAGATGCAGCGATACATCCTTCATTGAGTGGAATGAGAAAAACTAAAATGAACACACATGTATCAACTGAAATAGAATTAGAAAGTAATAAGTGACTGAATTAGAATTTTTTTTTTTTTTAACTTTCAGTGTAAAAGTGACAGGGGCACACATCTTATATTAGAATACTTTTGTGAAGGAGGACCTTTTGTTTACACAGTATGTAAATAGCCTATTCTCTTGACAAATGTCTGTTCCTGCACAAAAGCAGTAGAGTGCACAGAGCAGCCTTGCTTATCCCCATCTCTCCTTCATTGGAATCCACTCAGACCTCCAGAATGAAAAAGTGTGTTGAACCCTTAATATGTGACAGATATTTGAGATTAACTACTTGACGACACGCTTGACAAAGTCCAATTTCCTCCTAGCTCCCTCATACCTTATTGCCAGATTTATTGGCACTGTTTCAACCACTTCGAGTGAATACTGGAGCACTAATAATGATAATTCAGGTAAAACTGAACATTGGAATTCCATAAAAATAATGAAATCTGCGCCATGTACATGAGAAATCGGCTGCCAGTCGTCATCATGGCCTCATAGTCTTGGAGTAAAAAGCACCTTTTAGCCTAATATTGTAACATGATTTTATCCTTGTTGGTTTCAAAACACAAAACACGACCATTCTTCGCGGCTTTTTGGTTGGCTGACCCACTGGGATTGATGCCTTAATTTAAGCACTGTGTTTTACAGAGAAGAAAACGGGCCACGGTCTGTCCGCTGTAAACAATAGTGGGGAGTTTGAAGTTGATTGGGACTGGAAGCCCAGTAGTCTCAGAATAAAGCCAGAGCAGGGTGGAGCTCCACATAGTCACAACCTCTCAGCACAAGCAGCAGCAGACTGATCTCAGCTATGTTTGGAACGCTCACACAATCACCCAGTCACTGCCAAACCTCAGAGGAGCACTCAGACGTTTCAACGTAAGTCATTGTTGGATGAGGATTACAACATTAACCTTAGTTAACCACTGGAGTGAACAAAGGTGCACAGCCTACACTGCAGGCGAGCGCAGGCTTGTCAAGTTAAAAAGGGAACGTCATGTTGTAAACACTTCCTCACAGGAAAGCAGCGTTTCCTTAATCCCGGAGCAGTCAGGCCAAAACTTTTTACCCCCAAACAACTAAAGTCAAGTGTACAGCTTTCACCGCTTTCAATCTGTATACAATATTTCACATTTTGTCTTTGTTATAATGTTTACGCTAGATTCATTCATAAAAAACTAAAAACTCCTCCTTTCACTTCCTGCTGGGGCCTTTACATGCCACTTCTGCAGTGGAATTCCAGTCCTACTGCCTACCACTGGCAGTGTGCCATGCCAGTGTCCTCACTGAAACACATATCAAGTGCAATGCTACTACCCAATGTTTCCTAAAAGTCATTTATTCAGTTAGGTCATAAATGAAAGTGGCATTATACAGATTACTGCATGTGCAAAGTGGCATGCAGCCTCAGAGCTCAGTTTGTTTCCATGTTATGTGTCAGTGACACTGGTCCAGCTTCTGCTGCTCCTCTGTCATTAAAGCTAGCACAGACGTGTTTCTCCACCCTGTAGTGAAGCAGCCTGCTCTGGACCTTAGGGCTTATTGTGACCTGGTCATGTCAAGTGACCCATGTCCTTTTCAATACTTGGAAAACCAAAATCAAAAGCAAAGAGAGATCGTCTACAGAAGTCGTGATCTTTATCAGTAGTAGTATAAAAGTAAAACTAAAGAAGCCATTATATTCAGTGTAAAAATTATATTGTAAAATAGTCAATTATTATTCAAAAAAAGATGGTACAGTTCAGATCAATGCATCTTATGTTTATAAAAATAGATGTTTTGGTATAATACACTGGACCAGCTCTACACTCTCCATCGGGTGCTCAAGGGCTCATGGGAGTTTGCCCAACCGGTCCACGTGTTTTGTGGATCTGAAGAAGGCATTCGGCCATGTCCCTCGTGCTGTCCTGTGGGAGGTGCTCTGGGAGTATGGGGTCCGGGGCCCTTTCTTAAGGGCTGTCCCTGTATGACCGGAGCAGGAGCTGTGTTCGCATTGCTGGCAGTAAGTCAGACCTGTTCCCAGTGCATGTTGGACTCCACCAGTGCTGCCCTTTGTCACTGGTTCTGTTCATTGTATTTCTGGATAGAATTTCTAGGCGCAGCCAGGGACCAGAGGGGGGTCCGGCTCGGGAACCACAGGATCTCATCTCTGCTGTTTGCAGATGATGCTGTCCTGATTGCTTCTTCAAGCCAGGACCTGTAGCAGGCGCTGGGGCGGTTTGCAGCCGAGTGTGAAGCGGCTGGGATGAGAAACAGCTCCTCTTAATCCAAGGGCATGGTTCTCAACCGGAAAAAGGTGGTTTGCCCTCTTCGGATGGGTGGAGAATCTCTGTCTCAAGTGGAGGAGTTCAAGTATCTTGGGGTCTTGTTCACGAGTGAGGGAAGGATGAAGCGGGAGATTGACAGGCGTATTGGTGCAGTGTCCACAGAGATGCGGTCGCTGCATCGGACTGTCGTGGTAAAGAAGGAGGTGAGTCGAAAGGCAAAGCTCTCGATTTACCGGTCAATCTACGTTCCTACCCTCACCTATGGTCATGAGCTTTGGGTCATGACCGAAAGGACAAGATCCTTAAGATACAAGCGGCCGAAATGGGTTTCCTCCGCAGGGGCGCTGGCCGCTTCCTTAGAGATAGGGTGAGGAGCTCTGTCACACGGGAGGGGTTCGGAATAGAGTCGCTGCTCCTCCATGTCGAGAGGAGCCAGCTGAGGTGCCTCGGGCATCTGTTCCGGATGCCTCCTGAACGCCTCCCTAGGGAGGTGTTCTGGGCATGTCCCACTGGGAGGAGGCCCCAGGGAAGATCCAGGACACGCTGGAGGGACTATGTCTCTCGGCTGGCCTGGTAAGGCCTTGGGGTCCCACCGGAGGAACTGGAGGACGTGTCTGGGGTGATGGGAAGTCTGGGAGTCCCTGCTTAGACTGCTGCCCCCACGACCCGGCCCCGGATAAGCGTAAGAAAATGGATGGATGGATGGATGTTTTGGTATAAAAATTCCTTCAGTAGCATTTCCTTCATTAAAACCAAGGTTCATGCATGCTGCTCTCACCCACTTCTCATGGCAGGTTGCTCAGGAGTACTGGTTGATTGGGTCAAATGCAGAGGACAAATAATATATGCAGAGGATACTCTACAGATATAATATCATAACCAAAAAGTAGCTGCACCTGAGAACAAAAAGCCTTTACGGCCAAATTATCACCCTGTGTCATATGCATATGACAAAGTCTGACTCACTCTGACAATAAGGTTTGGATACTTCACATAGTTCAGGAAATACATAGCATTCTTTAACACTTCTGTAGGTCACTCTGGAAACAAAGCTCCAACCAATGGTACACAAACAAATATACACTTCAAAACCATGAAATAGTGTTGGTGTAGGTAAACAGCATCTCTTAAATAAACATGATGATGCTATGCTGCTTTTCTTGGACTGTGTTGTGGTTTACATACATTCATGTTGGATAAATTCTTCTAATTCAAGTTGTCAAAAATATTAGCGAAGTTACAATTTGCTTCATTCTAACACTTCTGAATCAGACAGAGCAGGGTTATAAGGGCCAATCGGACTCCCGTGTCCTTGGATGAGCTCTCACCCCTACATCCAACACTGAAAAGCAGAGAAGTATGCTATAAGAGGTTTTATAACAAACAAGATGGTGCCAGCCGTTTTCTTCCATTTGTTGGCTCCCAGGAGAAAAGCGCTCCAAGAGGCAGCTGATATTGACGTGTGTGCTTGACATTTCTCCTATCACAGACCGAGATAAGAGCGAGAAAAAGAGCCAGGTGAAAGGCCCACAGAACATATTGAGGATTGAGAGCAAATCACATCAGAAAGTTCAAGCAAGACATGTGCAATAAGCGGCCAGTTAAACTCGCTTCTCCTCCCGCGCCTCTGTGGCTTAGGTATGTCGTGTAAGGCTGTAATTCAGTCTGCTACATTCTCATTATTAAACCTCAAAGCTACAGCAGACAATAGAGAGGAAGGAAGTGAGCGCCATCTCAATAGGCATTTTTGTTTCCATGTCATTTAGGCTGTAGTCAGAGGGTTGGCCAAACATTTCAAAAGGTGTAATAAAATCTATTTGGGTACACATTATCTCTTAACTGTCAGTACTGTAAGTTCAGTGCAATTCCACATGTATGACTGCAATTTCAAAACCTGATTCGCTTTGCATTTGATCAGTGTTGTTTATAGCTTTTGTTTCCAATTGATCATTTTCATCTATTTTTTGCATTACTGATATCTAACAGTAATACCGTAACACTAAATCTGATGACCCTACATGCTGAGCTGCACTAAGACTTTTGTTTGAGTGTTCTATTATTATTGTATTTTACTCCTCAATGTGCTTAAATTGCCCCTCGGGGAGAAAAAAAGTGATGAAATTGATTGATTGATTAATTTATTAATATAATAAACATGATGTTATACCCAATTTTAAAAGTGATCAAATTATATATAAGGATATTAACAAAGCACTACAAAAACAGAGTGTTAAGCTTTTTTTCACTGCCAAAGGCATATTCAGTATTTAGTCATAGTCATTCAATCATCCAAAGTTTTATGACAATTAATCCAGAGTCAATTTGACTAAGTGATAAAAATGCCAAAA
>KN482725.1:59460-74045 GCA_000787095.1 Periophthalmodon schlosseri | reverse complement strand
AATTCGTCATCTGCATTTGACCCATCCTTCCATGCCGCTGGGGCATCTCCTCAGGAGCAGTCTACACAGAGTGTATTCAACAGACAAGCTGTATGTAGTTACTTAATGTTCATTGCAATACCAGACAAAGTACTACAGTGTTAAAGATGTCCCCTATGTCCAATTAAGTTTGATTAAAAAAGAACAACAAACCAGTGAACATTACAATGTACACTGCATTAAGAATTTACTAGCCATAATTGCAATGTGAAGCAAAAGATCTCAGCAGTTGCTAATCTTGCATCTTGGCTGCACTGTTCCCTTTCTACTCCTGTTAAATGCTTATAATGTACGTGCTAGCGCTTAGTGCTTCGTGACATAAAAGAAATGCTGTCAGCTTCAGTTTCAGAAAAGCTGGGCCAGCACAAATTAATCAAGTTATAATGAGAAGCTGAGTTGTAAGGGGGGACAAGACAGAGTGCTAACTTGATTTACAAGCCTACGTGTGGTCCTTATAACCTTAAAGGTATATATGTAACTTTCTGGAGGCGGCACTTCACCAGGGTTGCCAGATTTCATTTTCAGAGCACAACAAGCAAACAAGCCTTTGAAAAACAGCCCAAAACAAGTGAACCGAGCCTGTTATTTTAATAACTCCATACCAGAGTCCCATGAAAAATAAGTACAAAATAACTATATACAACTAAACATCAATAATGGCTTTCAAACATTAACAGCTTGTATTTCAGTCATTTCTTTGAACTGTATATGGTCATTACTGAGTCTATTAATGTGAAACAAAACTGAAAAAAGGATAAAAAAAAAAAAAATCACCTCTTATGACCTGAAAGTGCCACTTTAAATCTACCCTAAAAAAAACAACTTCACAAAAAGAAAAGCCCAAATTCGCTATGAAGAAGTGAACTTTGCAACTAGCACATCACCTGCTTGATTCCATGAAAATAGAAAGTTAAAAGCATACTTGCAAACATTCTTCAACATTCTTCTTAGCATAGAAGAGCTTCCAGAGCCTCCAGCCCAAATAAGAGTCAGGTTTGTGGAGACGTAAGGCTGCTCACAGTCCAATAAGAACAACCAAAATGAAAAAAATAAACATGCTTTTATTTTAAGTTAAGTTACAATGGTTTTAATACATTCACATGTGTTATTGATTATGGCTTTGACCCTGACAATGTACTTTGTGAGGCTCAAGATTGCTCAATATTATATCCATCAACATGTTGGACTATTCCAATACAAGGGAAATGTCCTAAAAAACAAAACAAACAATCAAGGCTGACAACACACATTGTCTGTAAAACTATTTCATCTTGCATAAATTAACATACTTTTGTATTATATCATTTTATTTGTTTTAATGATTTTCTACCAAGGATATCCAAATAGAGACTCACATTTTATACAATTTACTTGTGGGAGGGTAGAACTCATAGAACTCACGATCAATTATTCATGGGATGCATTCCTATGTTGTCCTAAATACGTCTGCCAGCCTCTGATTTGCATTTTCTCTATTGCTGTGTCTGCCAGACTTACATAAGGATGGCACTTTAAATGACATTTTACCTTTTGAACCTTATTCCTATAAGTATGTCACCACTTTGATATGATCCAGGCCATGGGGTATGAGGATTTGCTGCCTATATTAAGGTCTGTGTGGTCAGATATGCTGGAAACTTCAATGCAATGGAAGTCAGACTACTTGAAAGAGACTGCACAAATTCTAGCTCGGGGGCATTTTTGTAGGTTATGAGTTTAGTATAGCACCAAGCCAGTTATATCAATTGAGGAGCAAAGAAATATAACAATTTATCAATGACATTGTGTTCTTGTTTCAATGCATTGTATAGAAAAATGTTTGCGAATGATTATGCAACCACAGATCTGCTCAGCTTTTAAAATTCACAATTCACATTCAAAATGAAATTAAATTAGTTGCAATGGCATTCTGTAGTACTGTGCAGACTGCTAAATATTTAATAAATATCTGATTCTCGTGTTATTATCCCCATCACATCTAATTTCCTCTTTTACTTCCTCTCATCCTCACGTTAAGCAAGTGGTTATTATGTCAGTCATGTTCCACCTTGAATCCCATGCTGTTATTCAAGCACTATTACCAAAGTGTAAATTGCTAGCAGTTCAACTCATATTGGCTGCCATGCTGGAGGGTGTTATGATTGGACTTACTTCCCACCATTTTAATTTCTAATATCTCTCCCGGACAAAAACACTCACCAGGTGAGCAGTTAGACCGTGGCTGGTTTTTAAATTTGCTCTCATAGCTCCCTTTTGGAACACAGTCTGAATTTCCATTCGTTACAGCACATAAGACTTTGGTTCATGGACATATTTTTGCTGTTTATGAAAAAAATTGTGTTAGGAGCTAAGAAATAATACCCTGAAGTATCACATTATAGCTGACAAATACCCCCCAAAAAATGAATTATCTGTTTTTTTGCATAGCTGTGTAGCGACATCTTGTTAGCATGCAAAACATTTTTATACAGCCACCACAGAGTGAATTGGGTCCTAGATGAATGTAGATGGCATGGATATTGTTAAAATTAATAAGCTAAAGAAATGATACAGCACATAGAGATTGTTTATGATTGAAAACCCCATTAGCTTCCTTCATGGTGGTTATGCAATTCTTCCTGGGGTTTAACATACACATTAAGACATTACACCAGAACAATAAAACAATGATGCTGCCAGATGTTGGTGACAATATGCAAAAACAACAATATTTGCAATAGTATACTGTGATTAAGTAAATGGAAAAAATGCTACTTGTCAACAACTGGCATGAAGTCCCAAGGGTGTTTGCCAATTTTAGGGCAGTAAAAATGAAAAATGTTTCCCAACAGCCACTTCCTTCGCTGCTATTGTCATGGTAATGTTGCACAAGTGGCTAGCTGTGCACATGCCACTACCTATAACAGCCTGAAAGCTTCCAGGACAATTTTTAGAGGAAAAAACTGAAGGATGCAGCTCAGTTTGGTCTTGACGGACATCTTTTCAGACCATGACAGCATATTTCACTCTCGCCTCATATAAATGTTTGAACAATAGCATCTGCGTGCCTGCCTCCCCTGCATTTGTGTTCAATGAATGCATGTGGGCTGCTGGGAAAACAACTCAAGACAAACAACGCTGATAGCTTTGCTTGATAATTAATTGCCAAGCTAATCCTGGAATTGCAGCACTTTAATTTAGAGCGTGCGCTTAATGGCTAAACCAGGACACATTTTTACACTGAAAATGAGCAAACAGACTCAGTATTCAGCTCACCACACTGCCATTATGTGAAGCCATCAGTATCTTTTCAGTAATATGTTAAAAAGGCGTCGGTGATTGCATTAATTTCGTATTGATCCTTGTGGCGTGATTCAATGTTATGGTTGGCTTGGAAGCATTGGTATATCAATAACTTGTTTGTCTTATAATTGTGTATCGATTCAGCTAATTTATTTTAGCTCTCTTTGAAACTTTGAAAACAAAAGTAAATCAGCAATCCCTCAAGGGCAATACACACGTGAATGTTTTATTAAAGGTGGACTATGTATTTTTTCTGGTTGGGGGTTTGCCACCTGCTTGCCTTTCATTTCACTTTAAATGTATCTATCATACTTTTACTTTCCATTCACCATGGAAACAAGCAGGTGGCGGATCCTCCACTAAAAAGTTACATAGTGCACCTTTAAGTCAGCTGTATTTGTATTTGGAATCATGTTGATGAGGTTTAATGCTGTATCATTACATCAAATAATAAGCACAAGTTGATTTTTCAGAGGAACAACATAATTATAGCTCTTGTGGGGATCTCTATCAGCGCAGTAAATCCCGTGCCTAGTGGTAGGTAATGTGCCTAGTGATAAGTAATTTTGGTTTGGCATGACAGAATTGAATGGGGATGAAGAGAGGCGATGGCATTTGTCAAATTGTCAGGGTTGGGAATCCATCTCAATTTTATATGTTTTTTTCACATTTTTTAGAGCTGGGATCACAATTTCGATTGTGTTATGATTCATGTAGTTAGTATCTTTTCAGTCTCTATTAAGAGTAACTAACAGCACTTGCTGCTTCTGAGAGTCCACACATCCCTTGAGCACTGAGTTCCATTCAACAGAAAGGCCTCATATAACATTTTCAACAAAATAGCATATTGTCAGAGGATCACTATTTGATTTTTTATCGCCCTAGCTCAAGGCTAGCACATGCGTTGCAGCTATGACCACTTGACAAATGTGCAGAACTCATTAAGATGTTTTCTGTTGACTATGACGCTAGTTTGTCACACTCAGATAATACAACCCAGCATAGTCAGCTTTAAACCCCAGGAAACAAAAGTAAATCGCCCATCTCTCCAGGGTATCACAGTCCTGAATGTCTTCATAGGCCATGCCAATGCATTTATTCACTAGCCAGGTGCATAATAGGAGTCATTAACAACGCTCTCAGACTTTGCAGACACAGGTAATTTGGCATTCACACACAAAAACAATGCTTGTATTGGTAGAAAAGCGCAGATGTTGATGAATCCATGGTGAGATTACACATGCCACTAAACATGAGAATGCTGCATTCTCCAGTAGTTCGCTAACACCTTCCCAGACAAATTAGACACAGCTCACTGACACTCAATGGGCTTCTCCAGGGAAATTATCACAAGACAATAGCCTTCTCATCTTCATTTTATGTTCCAAAAGGTACAGAGAGACAGAGAAAGGGAGGAAGATGGCTTTTGGTAAAAACAAGGCTAGACTGACAGTATTTGACAGGCAAGGAACTGTGGATGATAAGTAATTTCCTCGATGCACATAGCCCAGAGACTCCATAGAAGCGCTGTTTTCAAAGGGATGATTACCTCCTGAAGATGACGGATGTGTGGCGGTAATGGCGGAGGCAGGATGTCCAGAGCGCTTAGTGGTTGATGACTCGCCAATGGAAGCCATAACTACGGCCTCATTACACCCAAAGCACGAGCTGTAGTCTTCATCCATGTGGCAGTGAAGACAGGTGAGCGAAAGAGTTGTGCTCAATTAGGCAGCTATATCTTGAGCCATTTTCTACAGGCTGTGGTCTTCAAAAATACAAAAGAGGATAGTATAGCAGTGAAGGTTTTAATGAGATGTGTGGACAAAAGGTGACTTTTTTTTTATTTTTTTGGACCAATTACAACACTCTAGTGTCTTACAGGGCTGTGAGCATGCATTCTGGTCAAGATAAGTCCACATCAACTCATAAAAGACAGTAGATTCCAAAAGTTTCAAGTTTGTGTCATTGGTTAATAAGACTTTTAAATCTATATGAGATGTGAATAAGCAAATTTGGAGTGCCATGCATGTTTTTAAATACAGAAGATGACAAGGGTATTCTAAGGGTATGTAACCTTTTTGCCAAAAAACAGACTAAACTAAAAGCATGTTTGTTCGTTTTTTTTATTTTGGTTGTATTTTTTTGCACTGAAAATTTGTCCTTATTTTAGGGGGGCTTGAATTGTAACAAACTTGCCTGTGTCCATGGAAAAGCTGTTGATTTGGCTATATTTGTATTATACCATACCACAGTATGGTATAAAACATATCTGTCTCTAAGGAGAATGTTGTGAAGTATGGTTTTAACTTTCTCTTTCCATGGAATCATGCAGGTGATGTGCCATCTCCAGAAAGTTACATATTGTACCTTTAAGAAATCAAAATAGGTTGAGTCAGGTAAAGAGAAGGTCTAGGTTTCAAATTTCATATCATATCATATCAACATTTCTTATCTGTGTCCCCAGATACAAGGTAATCATGTCCAAATCTATAGATTTAAGTAATTGTAATGTTGATTCATTCTTAATGACAAAATACTGGACATGGTGGCTAAGTTGTGGTCAGCTGATTATTCTATGAGAAAGCAGAATGAGCCTCACACAGCCTCAGGCTGTAGTGCCAACAACTAAATCCAGTTGGTTTAAGTCTAAAGCGTAAATCAGTGCTAATCCAGCCTTTGCAGCTCAGTGACTAAATTCTGGTGGTTTTGAGCTTTCACATGAGGCATTGCTTTATCCATATACTGAGAATGAGAAAAACGTGTATGTGTCTTACAGGTTTTAACCTGTAAGAGCATAGGCTGAATATCCTCCCATTAAATTTGTGTAGCACAGTTTGCAGATACATTCACACTTGAGAAAATGTCAGAATTGTATATTTAAGTCAACCCAAACAAAAGCTGTTATCATTATGGAGGGTGATTTCTTCTTCTGCATCTCAGCCCCTGTACCAGCCTGGAAAGGTCTTATTTGCATATGAGTTTGAAACTGAGAGACAGGAACCTTCAAACCCTGTTATCCAGAGGCAGTGACCTGATTCAAGCTGTTGACCCAAACAATACAGAGCACACTGTCTCAGCTACTACAGTGATAAGATAACAGAGACAGTCCAGCAATGGATCACAGCTCACTGAGACAATTCAGTTGTATTTTGTCCATTTGAAACTCTCTGTATACATTCCACTTACTGTGAATTTGATAGATTTTTTATGTCACCTAGAGTTTTGTGTGAGATTTTGTTTTTTTAAATATGTTTTTTACTTGTTTGTTTTATTTTGAACAATTCCAACATAACACATCTATTTACTAATGAATTATTGGTCATGTTTGGAAATAAAGGATTTTCATTAACAAATAAAAGTCAACCAAGCTCAGTAAAGACAACCATCTTAACTGAAAGCTACAATTGCAATTTAAAACCAATTATCCTATATTTTTTTGCCCTCAAAATGTTGGAAGCTGAAGCTGAAAACTATGATTATGATATTGTAATTGGTAAATCCAGTGGTGGAATGTAACATCTAGGTGTCTGTACTTTACTTAAGTACATTTTAAAGTGGATACATTTTACTTCTACTTCAATACATTTGAGAGCCGGTATCTGTGTATTTTTGAACAGGACTGAAAAGTACAAATATTTTTATTGTTGTTATTGTTTGAGACATGCTGAAAAGGCTGAAGGTTTATTTTTAACACGTTCATAATCTGAGCAAACAAAAATATGACAACCAAATAAACAAATAAAAACAGCTAGAATAAAAAGATCAGTTCAGTTGTTTCTGTTGAACAAAATTCAGCAAAATCTTTATCAAAATCACTACATTTGAAGCTTTATTAGATCTCAAAATCTGCGTGAAATACTTTTACTTTTTACTCTTTAAGTATATTTTAAACAGGTACTTTAATACTTTTACTTAAGTAGATTTTTTCAGGTGATACTATTACTTTTACTTGAATATTATTTTTGCGCCGGTATCAGTACTTTTACTTAAAACTGCGTGATTCTTCCACCACTGACTAAATCTAAAAAAGTACTTAATAAGACTAGTGCATTGTTCTTGTGGAACCTGTTTCACTTTTTTATATTGGCCTCTTTGCAATACTTGTGTTTTTCTAGCATTTAACTAGAGGTTCTATCTGGGATATTTACAGTAAAAAATGAGACATTTCCCCTTCTGTGCATCAGTAGCTTTGCATATTTAACACTACCATATGGACAATTAAAGTCGCTCTGAGTTTTATTGTCTCTAAGGTCTTTTTCACCCTGAAACTACGGTCCCACATACTGTTATCTCTTCATAAAGTGCCTATGTAAACCAGCCGCTCCACTGATTAAATCACAACCTCTTTGGGCTGGATACACACCAGACCCACATACCGTATATTTCCCTTTTATGAGACCCAGACCTGTGTTTTGGAGGGAAACAGCCACCTAGGCAATAAGGCACAGTACTTTATTAGATGTATCTTTATGGGCTGTGAATGCCAGGAGAGCTCCAGGCAGCTGTCTCTTCTGTCTTCTGTCTCTCACTGAAAATTGTCTCCTTGTTGCTGTAATTCTTGTCCTGATAGGCTGATCGCAGCAGCCTGAGAAGCTTGCACAACTTGCCAAAAAAGCCAGAAAGCTCAGGGATTTGAAGTACAGTATTTCTGACAGGCGCATGGATCCACTTTTTTCCACTTTTTGGCACATTCAAAATATAACCGGTAACAGGTAACGTTATAAGCAAGGGTTAAACAAAGAGGAGCAGTACGTTACACCATTATTACGCACTGACGCAGAGTCTAAAAAATTGAGCCCCTTCTTCAGAGCAAGAGCATCACCTTCAAACAGATCAAAAAATGTAACAGAGCCAGTTAATTATTACTATTAGTTCTGTTTGGTTGTGTTACTTAGGGCAATAGATATATTCAAAATTGCCCGATTGTGAACTGGCCTCTGTTCAGGGTGTGTCTCACTTTGTTGAGAGAACTCTATGCTTGTGCAATAATTCTACAATTATTACTTTTTACTTCCAAGATTAGTTAGTCAAGGTAAGACAGATGTGAATACAGCATGTTGCACTCTTTTGGTCACAGCAACGAAAAAAGTAAACTTTGAATCTGTGTCAACCCCAACTTGGGTCTTAAGTAAATGATGTTTGAAATAGAGCAGTGCACACCTTTTTTGTTCCCTGTGGAAACATCCTGGAGACAGCTCCTCTCCTGAGAGAACAGCCTGCCACAAGTCCTGCCACAACAGACAGACACAGTTAAAAGTGGGTTTATTAGACTATAAATAGCCTCAAGGTAATCCACTAGCATGATGTCACTCCTTTCAACGGGTTGGCAAGAAAATGGGCCGCCATGACTGGATGCTGACAAACATGTGACAACTTCACAGCCAAGAAGAACCATTACGTCAGCCTATTATACGAGCTATTCTTTCCCCCCTATCTTTGCTCTCACAGATGAATGCAACTCATGTCCCATATGACCAGTTGTAATTAACACTCTGTAATAAAACTAAGCTCCATGGGAGATCACAATATATTTAATGGGAGTTAATGGTATAAAGCGTAACTGTGAGTCACAGGCAGCTGCCTTGACCAATACGTTAACTATAAAACATACAACCATGTCATCCCCTTTAAAACATTCAATAAACAAATGGTTCCAGTCACTGAACATCAAGCGGTAAATGTGACACCCTATTCCCAATGCACTTAAATGTATTGATATTCTGCAGATGCGTTTCATTGCCTACGAGTCATTGTATTTATGTAGCATGCTAATAAGCCACTTGTTCACGACAGGGTTCACCTTGGTGCCCTAGTCTAACCAGGCTGTGACAGAGCATCAGAGAGGTCATGCTCTCTGCAGACAGACTCTATGATCCACTACACTTCATCAGCATGCACACAGACTGTGACACATGAATGCAAACTCGAGCAGACACTTTCCACAAGCACCACTCTTAGGGCAAAAAGGACCGGTCAGAGGAGTAACAAAAGCTGATTGATGTGTTTGGGCACACAATTACTGAACAGAAGCATGCACAAACGTCTAGTGACTTTCAATGACTCTTCAAATGCTAAACTCAAAGATTACAGGGGCTCCCTACCAAGCATTGCACAATATGCTCGTTGTAGCAATATGCAGTCTGTTGTAGCTAACAATTTAAGGTAAAGATACATTTTAATGTACTGGTAGAGGACCCATCTTTGAATGGCACTGGGGAAACCTGTCAGGAGCAGTGGGCTCTGCAGTACCACACACAGGAATCCATCTTCAGATCTTGGTCAGGACTACTTTAGCTGGAGGATATAACCTGTTGTGCATGTATAGATGCTGATATACATGTAGCAAAATAGAAAATTTTGAAGAGGTAAACTAATTGTTTTGCAAGCTAAGAAAAACATATATGCATACACAATTAGAACCAGGTTAGGTGGGGATGCAGATCTTGTAGCAAATTATTTTTTGCTATTATATTAGCAGAATGGACTTTCAGAACAAGTATTAAAGTTCAAAGTCACAGCCCTTTATTCATTGTTTTGTTTTGTTTTTTTAATTTTATTTTGCATTGTTATTCTAAATTGCATGATTTAAAAGAAAACAACATCCATCTTTTTGGAAATCGGAATGCAGCATTGCCTGATAAAAAGTGCATGGTCAGGAAAAGCCACTATGTTTTCTAATGGTAAAATGATGTCATACAAGCTTTTGGAGCCACTTAGCTCTGAAAGCGATCAATAGAGGAGCTTTGGGATTAGTTACACTTTACATCCCCATCGCAATTTAAAGCTTGTGTCTTCATCACTCACAGATGTCCATAGAGTCTGGCTGTAACAGAGTCACTATATGGGTCAAAAACATGCTGATAAATCTCATTATACAGAGTGGGTGTCTATTAGGATATTGATTTTTCAGTCATTTGTATTGGGATCACTAGTAGAGTGGGTGGACAGACTCTGTATAAACTTGAATTAATCATCAGAAAAATATGTTATGGATTTAAAATTCAGGTATAGCGTCAAACGTGAAAAACAGAATAGTTCAATTTAAATGCGTTTTAAAGTTATTCCTCGCTTTCTGAATGCATTTTATAGCATTCTATTCAACAAGATGAGTTTATAAGTGCTTTTTACAACTTTCAGGGACCAGAGCGATAACACTAACAACATGCTAGCATGCTAACAGTGCACTTTCTGGTTTTAGATGCAGATGGTACAGAGAGGTATAATTTTGACCCTAAAAACCGCTTTTACAATACAAATTTTGCTCATATATATGAACAGAAATCAGGTCCAGCCACAGCTCCATAACAAATGTTTTGGATTGGATTTGAAAGACCTTAAAATATTGCAGTATTCATCAAATTTATGAAAAAAAATCTGTAATGGTCCATTCAACCTGACCATGTGGTGCAGTGTAAATTTTAAATGACTGCAAAAGGAATATCAAGACAAGGAAATGAGTGCATGTCCTTTGCTGACACTATCCTGATGATTAGATGTACAGCAGCCTTGTTGATTTCATTATCTACAAGTGATATGACAGAGGCCAGTGACTTGTAAAGATCTTATAACACATCTTTTTTTGAGTCTTTTTACCGCCATGCAGACCAAGCCTCCCTGTGATGCCTGTTCCGTCAAGGATGAGAGAGGAATACAAATGGCCGCAGTCCCATAAGCCTGCACCCCCCTCTCTCACATGCCCCCCTCCGTCTGCCTCCCTCCATCCCTGACTGCTCGCCTCCAAGGACAGCCAAAGACGTTCTTGGGAGAGCGATAAGAGTGGTTCCAGCCGACACAACATGGTAGTAGGGTTGGCTGCCGATGACTGTTACTGCTGCAGATTGAGACTTAGATGTGTTTGACTCAGAGATGCCAAGTGCTAAAAACATTCACATTTGTCCTTTTGCTTAAGTGACAGCGAAAGAATTCAAGGAAATGGAGTGACGAGAGAGAAGGCGCGTTAAAGCAGCTGTCATGTTGCACATGTCGTGTGGGAGAAGGCCCGAAGAGAACAATTTGCATCTTTCAGACTATTGTTCCAAACAGCAATCTAGATCAACATCAAATACATGACTTTTCTAAAACGGTGAATTTCCAGTCTAGCCAAAACTAAAACTATTTCCAACAGAAACAATATCCACATTTTTATGTCCCAACCAGTCAAATTAAATTAATTGAAAAAACAGATGTCCTTCCTTTAGACTGTATAAAGAAGTGGACTAAGGGAGTGTGACGTCACCCATAGCGTTCAGCTCCAGTCAAGTGAAGCTCATCGAGGCTAGAGCAGTTACGGGGTGAATTTGGAGCCAAATTTGGAATTCTGACCGTGAATATTATAGCAACCAAAGAGCCAATCCATAGCAAGGCTGTTGAAGGTAACACCCCTTCCTGCCCACATTGCTGGTTTAGCAGAGAGTGGGTGCTTAGCAACGCTGTCAATCAAACCTGCTGCTAACGCTAACAGGAGTGAACTCAGGGAAAGAAGGCGTCTGATTTGTGTGTTAATGTTCATATCTTGATTTACGGACACAATAGCGAAATAAAAATATCAGGATCATGTAGAGCGGGTTAATATGAACATTTTAAGACGAAAATGACGAGCCTGACAGCAGCAGTTACAGAGAGAAGGGCAACAGTTTTTCAGTGCAAAGTGAATTGGAGTCAGAGTCGATGGAGCCGGAAGCAGGCCCATGTTCACTTCCTATTTGGAACGCAGCAGCTAGCGGGTTAGCTATGTCCATTTATATATACAGCCTATGGTCCTCCAACATCATGAATTAACATTTGTAGCTGTGTGGACTTTTTGACAGAAAATATATGGGCTTTACCGGCACCAACTATGAAGTTATTTAGCCCCAAAAGGACAATGCGGCAAGAGGTGATTAAAAAGTAGAATGGAATGTCATCGCTAATAGATATAGAGCTGGTGGGAGGAAATAGAATGGGGAAGATGAATGTGGGAAAAAAAACTCCATTTAGCAGACTAGGATTGCGCCAGCACCTGGGTTTGACAGAGCGTGGCTATGGTGTGTATGCTTTTGGACACGGCCCGGTGGAGAAATTGGAAAGTATGTGACTGCTGCTGTTGGTGGCACCCCCAATTTCAGGTGTAATTACCCAGATACACAATGAGAAGTAAGTGGACCAGGCATGGGCTCTCTAGCTTTTTTGCTATATACCTATAAATTCGACTTGCTTCATGGATGCACTTAAGACTATAGGCACTGGGCTCACTCGCCGTAATCTATATCACGATGCAGTACTTTTTTTTTAGTAATTTGGTCATTTTTGAATTACGGTTTGATTTACTATTTTATTCCAAAAGTAACTTAGACAAAAAAATGTACATGAAAAATACAAGAAAGTTAAAATGGCAGTGGCAGATTCTGTAAAGTGGCAGAACAGATTCTGTATCCAAAAAAAAACAAAAACAAACCACTAGCACCTTACTATATCTGCAAATCTGACATCCTCGTTTTTTATTAAACTGCTTCAAATAAGACATAGGTCTATACATTTCAGCTGTTGTAGACAACCATGCATTCACATTTGATATTTGCTATGATGTGTAAATGCATTCAGTAACTTGGATGGTTGGAAGTTTGATTCCAGGTCCAGTCATTGCTTACTGTCATTGTGTCCTTGAGCAAAAGACTTTCCCCCACCTTCCCTTTGTGTGAATAAGATGTTTCAATGAATGAATGGTGGTGGCTATTGGCACAGATTGTCAGAATGTCAGATTGTCAGATTGTCTCCCTAGGGCAGCTGGGGCAGTATATAAACCTTGTGTTGTTGTTATTTTTATACAGCAGCAGCAGTAGTGTGCAACAATTTGTAGTTTGTGCTCCTCCCCGGCATCATTATCAGAGGAGCCAGCTGGATGCATGTTTCTTATGAAATTGTGGAGCACATAATTCTCTTTGTGTGTTGTATCTGTGCACAGATTGCCAGGACATTTTCTAATGCACAGACATGTTTTGGAGTGACCTTATCTTTGCACAGCTCCATAGATCCTCCTCCCTTAGTCTGCTTCTGCTTCCAACGCCCGTGTCTGTAACATTTCTCTCGTGCCCCATAGTTGTTTTTTATCACCACAATGACCTTAAATAAGTGAAATGTTTTCTATTATATCTGATCTTGTTTTTTTTGTGTATATATTTGAGTGTATATTTTCATTCACACAATTCAAGTAATGTCTCAAATTTGCAAGTATTGACTGTGTAGAAATAACACACTGAACAGTATTCAATGTGTTAGTTCACACTCCCACTCACCACACCCTCTCCATTGCTACAAACAAATGAAAATGCATTATTCACACGTATTTGGTCTTGCTCTTGCAGCAGATGCAATGCAAATAGAGACACAGTTCTTAAGTTTGACTTTTAATTGACTAAAAAATCTAGATGTGCTTTTTCTACTGGCATTATGACTTTAAAGAGTACCTGACCACAATGTTAAGGGATGAACTGTTTGTTGATTTTCCTTTTTTTGTTAAGGGGGCTTTCAACAGTCACATGACCATGGAATTTTAATCTTGAAGGGAAGACATACACATTATTTGAAAAAATAAATAAAACAATAAGATAGATGTTACATGGGATTATGGACCATGGTACAGAATAGCAGTCATGTCTATGTGTATGATAAATAGATAGATATAGATATAGATATAGATATAGATATAGATATAGATATAGATATAGATATAGATATAGATAGATATTGCTGTTCTAGATATGGCTCTATAAGAGAGTAAGATTAGCCCTATGAAGCAGTTTGATATTTGGTAAAACTGTACTTCCCAGTCCAGAAGGGAACATTTAATACCATTACTATCACAAACACAATTTAATTTCCACAAAAACACCGCTCGAGTGTTAATGTAATTTTGGTAGTGATTTCCATCAGCTCTGCCTCCCTCACACACTCTCACACACTGTCTGGTCTTCTTTTCCACACACACATCAAAGTCTCAGATGTGTCAGTGTCAGCAATATGCACTTTTATAATCAATTTGGGATGTGAGCTTGATGTTCCTTACAGCAGAGTAAATCCCACAGTGATTGTGGCTCATATAGTTCAGCCTGTGTAATCAATCTGAACAGCCATCTGACCACCAGAGAGACAGAAAGAGACAGAGAGAGAAAGAGAAAGAAAGAGAGACAGAAAGAGAGAGAGAGAAAGAGAATGAGAGACAGAAAGAGAGAGAGAGAGAGAAAGAGACAGAGACAGAAAGAGACAGAGAGAGGAAAGAGAGAGAGACA
>KN482725.1:2392-57293 GCA_000787095.1 Periophthalmodon schlosseri | reverse complement strand
ACAGTAGATTTTTTTTTCAAAGGATTTTTAAAATGTATTATTATTCAGTCCAAAAAAAGTAAAAAGTTAAGCAAAAGGCAATCTGTATAACAAAAGAAATTCTGAACGTTCTATTTGCAGTTTTGTTAGGATTCTTGAATTTGTGGGTCCCTCTGTCCACTGCAGCCATAACTCTTTCACAGCACTGCTCAGCACTACTTTTATGTCCTCAACCCCACAGCCACTCCTCATCTTTCACACCTCATTCCTCCTCCCTCTTTCCTTCCTCCCTTCTTCCTCTTCTTCCTCTCCTTGCTGCCTCTTTCCTTGCCTTCATTTGTGTTATCACCCACACTACAGACCGTCTGATGTAAACTGACAAGTGAAATACAGCTAATCGGAGGTTCGGGCGCTACTTAATCCTATCTGACAAAAAAATCCATTATTCCCCCTCCCACCTTGGCCATGCAGCATTCATCAACATAGAAGCAAACTTGTAGCCGGAGGTATGTATAGATCAATCATAACCAAGTCACAAGCTTCCTGTTTGGGACTCAAAATGACAGTGCATCGTGTTGATGCTGGTGCTGCATTGCTTTGGACATGATGGATGGAGTGTAGTGCAGACTGATGAGTTCATTTAAAGATTCCCATTTAACTAAAATGCATTCATAATCTACGGAGGAGAATTAGCGCCAATAAAAAATTAATAAATGTAAAGATTTTTAAAATTGTTTTCAACTTTATTTCAGAACGGCAAAACCAAGCAACCACTGCACAAGACAACACTTCAGGTTTACAATCAGCGGTCCACCTTCATCTTAAAACCACAAACCACTAATTTGAAGACAGATTTTGTAGGAAGAAGGGGTGGTTTTAAAGAGAGGCAAAAAAAGCATTTTTGTTCAGTCCTTCTTTGAACAGAAAGTGTTTGATACAATCTACCTTCTGTTTACAACAGTCTGCCCAAATCTTTGTCAAGTAAGAAATTATTGCCTGGGATCCAGAATACACACTTCTCCAATACTTTATGAAGAAGTGAGGCTGGTCACTGTTGAATCTCCCCGAATTCAGATAGACAAGATGGACAGTTGGATTAGCCAATCAGGGACACGCATGGTCAGTCCGTATCAAAACAAATATGGCTACTTACAAGGAAAAAAGAAACATTGTGGATTTTTGCAGAATCAGTGAATAAAGGTAATAGAAACTGTTGCAAAATGATGACCAATGGGCTCACTGTCACTGAAATAAATAAATTTGACTGCATGGTCATGTTTGAGCCTGGCTCGAGGTGTGACACAGGGAGTGAGGACTGGACTGATATCCCTCTCTCTATAAAAAATACAGAGGGATATCATTCTGCACTTGCCAGACAAAAGAAATCAAGCCAGCTAAATGCTATTCAGGAACTTAACAGCTGTGAGGGAGAAGCTGGCACTTCCAAATAGCAGATGAAACGTCTCGATTAAAAAACGAACAAACAAACAAACAAAAAAAAACATTGTCTAGATGACTACCTTTGAAACGTTTTCTACCACTGGCCCTAATCCACTTGTACATCTGGCCCATTGCAGCAATCTTTCAAAACAAATGCTTCATCTCTTCAACGAAAAAACAAGCACATCAATCAAAACCATATGTGTAGTTGTTCTGATAAAAAAAAAAAAAAATCTGACACAAAATCCTTAGAAGGATGCCTGATGAGGATGCATGTGGAGAGGATCAAATACCATCAGTTTGTTATTACAAGAAATTTGGTTCTATTATTGACATACACTCACTACATATACTCACTACAAAAAACAGGATTATTGTACTATTAAACTAATTATACTGAAAAATATAACTGACTAAAATGCTATGCAATTTTTTTCAATATTCCACATTACATCACCCCCTGGCATTTTTTTTTAAACTTGACATTCTGGCCCTGACTTCAAAGATAATTCCTTTCAGGCTGATGGGAAATTCATTCTTGTAATCAGTCTGAAGGTGTTAGCGAGCTCTCAACATGTCATTTTGTCACCCAGCGTTTGCTAATCCCTCTATCTCCTCACACTGACCAGGGCAGTGAATTAATAATAGTCTCAGTGGGCCACGGCTCAGAACCTCTTTCCAAAATGAGCTCTGACAAACTCTGGCCTCTAATTGTATAAGCATTGCCACTTTTCCTCCACTTTCAGGCGGATCAGGGGAGATGATGCCTGAGAGGAGAGCTGCCCTTTTGGCCCCGGCTTCTACTGTCATATCTGTAGCCCCTCAGTGAGAAATCAAATACACTTAATGGAAAAAGGAAACATCGTGACTGTAATCGAACCTGGAACAAGATAAGTGTGCCACCAATCAGCACCTTCCTGCATATGAAGTCTATGGTCGGAAAGGCTTTTACAGTCAGGCTTGTGTCAGCAGTTCCTATAGTAATTTTACATAGAGCGAGGGATGACATTGTGTTTCATGGGTTGGATATATTGAGCCAGGAGACATCTGAAACCTAAACATTACTCACTATAAAATGTCAGGTGCGTACGCCAGGGGGTTATTTATTGCTCTAGCTGAATGGAACGCTCTTCTCAACTGTGACTTGTTTTTACATGCTACATTGGGAAGACAACGACAGATGCACACTCACTTTAAAGGGGACATATTATGTAAAATCAACTTTTATGAGCTTTTGACTGTGTTATAAGTATCTCATCATTAAGTTACATTAGGTTTGAGTAATGTTTGCAGTTAATAAAAAAAAAGAAATACATGTTACATATATGTAACATAACCATTTTTCAACAACATAAATACTACCATCTTCTGCTTGTTACGTGCCTTTGAAAAGATGGGGTCTAACTATTCTGTCATTTTGAAAAAAGAAGTGAGTAGACCTGTTATAGTTTCGTACAAATGACCCAACAAAAGCATAATATGTCTTCTTTAACTGTAACTTGATAGAACACATTTAGACAGGGTTCTTTCTGAGTCAACTCAAATGAACTTGTAATTAGTCTTAGTGTACTTGAGTAAAGATTGAATTGAATTGAATTTATAGTAATACTTGAACACAGGTTTGGCATATTTGATTCCCTTTCCTTTTTACACATAAACATTGATGTAAACAGCTCTTTGCGGGCTGAGAGAGTGGATCGAGTTTTGTATCTGATTGAGGTCACTGTTCAGGGAGCATTAGGCTTAGTGGTGCCTGGTTCACCACAGACAGCTACTGTTGCAAGAGCAGTGGTCAGAGCTCAAAGGACAAGCTCAAGGTTATAAATGTTATATGATGATGGTTAGAGACAACATGTAAGTAAGATTTGTTTGATATAATATGTAATTTGCTGTCCATTTTACCCATGAATCCCTTTGCATTTTCAGCATTCAGTTCTGTAGACAGCCTCTCATACACTTTTATTATACTTTATTAATTTGTTAATGTTGCATACAATAGCCAAAGCAATTCATTTTAAGGGGCTTTGTAAAAAAAAACAAAAACAAAAAAAACAAACAAAAAAAAAACATACTATCTTGGAAAATAATTACTTGTTCCCACTCATCTACTCTGATTTGTTCAGTTGGAAAACATGATCGCAAACATGATCACAAACATGATCGCAAATACCTCACAATTACTTTTTTTTTTCATTTATCATTAAGTTACAAATTTGTTGCATGAGCCATACGATATTAAGCCTACTACAACCCCGATCACTGTCTAAATGCTGCCTCTCTCCCAGTCAAATATAACAAATTTCACAAGGCAATATGCTACAAAATCCTCATTGCCCTTGTCCCATCATGACTATACAGTATTACATTACCAATAAATAATGAAGAAATTCATCAGAAGAGACTTTGCATATAGATAGCCTACTTAAGCCCGGAAAAGACCATTAACAGAACATGCAGGCATTGCTGGATAATTAGAGCGGCTCTCCTCCTTTCCCTCTTCTTATGTGACTAATAGAGAGGCCGAAGTGACAGGAGGGGACCATGGAACACACAGGATGTCGGGAATAGCAGGACTACTGTGTATTTGGACAATATTTCCTTCTCTAACAGGGAAGAGAGGGACAGTCCAGGTGGTGTAATTAGAGCGCAATTGGCACTAAAGCTGAAGCAGGCATATCATTTAGTATCATTAGGCAAAAGTTCTATTGCAGCCTCATGGACGGTTGGTTTCAGGCTGTCCATCTGTGTGGTCAAGGACAAAAAGACCGCGTTTTCCCATTGTTGAATTGCCAACTGTGGATTTGAACATTGGAAATTTATGCTCATAAAGATAAATAAGCAGCTACAGCCATTAAAAAATACAACACTGAAATTGTTTATATTTTTGGATATGAATAAAGACACAGTGTTAGTTAGATTAGTGAGTTACAGCGTATGGTGGAATAAAGAGAAGACCTATTGTGCTTGTGTCTGCTATATAGTTATAATCTATGACACCCGTAGATCATTATGTTATAATTTGCACATTTTAAATTGCAATGTTCATCTAAAATGACTTAATAAAAGAAACAAGTTTGCTGACTTCCGCGTTAGAAAACTGCAGTGCTCAATGGGAGCTGGCTTCGCCATAAACGTCAGAGCTGTGCAGCTGTCGGCACCTCCGACAGATAGCTGCACATCATGCCAGCGTCTTTAAGCAATTAAAGATTGCTCAAACATGCATGAATCACTCCAGATAAAACTTTGGGTGAGTAAATGGTGAGGGGAAACAACTATAACATAGTTAAAAGCTCTAAAAGGTCGATTTTCCGTAATAGGTTTGCTTTAAATGATGATATTCAGCAGATTTTATTGTGGATCAATTCTTATAAAAACTGGCCTTTTTTAGTGTCTACTTTAGTACCTCTTATTTTAGCTTACCTTGCATTCCCCTTTTCCCATAAGCAATATAAAGTGCAAGGGAAAGATTAATGGCAGTGTTGCTTGGTCTGATTTGGATGACTTTGCAAATTAAGGCATGCAATAAATGACAACAATGTGCTGATGCATTATTATTACATAGCAGGGGAGCCTTATCAGTGTCACCTTGTGCTGCAGTGGAGAGGTAAGCCGCTAGGGAGACCACTGCCACAGGGTATCACAACCACTCTTTATTCTCTGAAATCATTATATTGAATATTCTCTGCCATATTTCTGCTAGTTTTTGAATCCTTATTTAATATTTTTGTTATTTACTGCTGTTGTTCGTTGACTTTGCAACACTGCAACTCTCCCCATTGTGGAGAAAAAGTCTGATCTTATCTTGATATACTGGCACTATACATTGCTTTCAACACATGATAATGTGTGAGCCTTGGATATGGTTTTAAATCACTGCATTAGTAAGACCAAGGCCTCATTGGTGCTCACAGTGCCATGCCGGGGTGCAGAAGATTGATTCAAGGTTGAGCCAACGTGTCATTATGTGTGTGGGACTGTGAGGTCTGCTCAAGGCTGCCAGCATGGTGGAGTGAGACATCAACTCTAACAAAAACACATTAAGTCTTAAATCAGTCATGCCTCACGCAGAGTTCCACTGGAGAGCTGACAGGTAGTTAACTGTTCCCTTATCACATTCAAAACACAGTACACAGTGTAAAACGTTATTGTTTTGTTCCTCAGTAAAACGCCACAAGTTACAGGTTAGATCTGTGGAGAGATGACCCTGCTCACAGGCAATTTACAGCCAGTTTAAACATCAACAAAACAACTGCAATTTAATAAATACAAGCTTAATGCCATATTGTGGAACATTTCAGGCATCACAATCTCTATGGAGACAAAAAGGTTGCGGATGCTCCATCAGAAAAATTACAAAGTACAACAGATAAACAAGCTTGACCATGAAAGGGTGTGGCTTGTGAGCGGTGGCGACTCCTGATCTACAGCTCATAAGGATCACGTCTTCACTAGCTTTTTGCTGGTGGCCCTGGATAAGTCTTCCTTCTTTTTTAGGCCCAAGGTGATGGAGCCCGTAATGGAATTGCTCTCATCTGAGTAGCAGTGGGCTATCGACTCCTCTCCCCTGCAGTGAAAGAGGACCCCCTTTGTGAGCATAATGAACTGGGAGATTGATGAGATGTGCTGGGTTGAAATCAGCCCTGGTCCTATAGCTTCCATCTTGCCCAAAGGCTGTGAAAAGGCGTCTGTTTTGGGGGGTATAATTCATATGGATGTGGAAATGAAAAGCCTCTGGTGAGTTGCAGGAATAGCAAAGTAATGTGTGTATTTTACAGTGAGTGATTCAGTCTGGAGTGTCTGTGTGTAATTGGGGACAAAATCATGAATTGTAAGTCTCTGTGGAAATGGTGAATTATCTATGTGTGAAAAGATAATAATATGGATTGAGGAGAAAGTAGAAATGTTATTGAACATCAGAATAATAAAAACTGAGCGTGACGTCCATCTGCCTTCCAGACATTCATGGATACAAAAACTAATAGGTTTTCTGTGAATGTATGCAGTGAAATGGCAGCGTAACAGAGAGGTGCTTTATCTAAGGCAGGCTGCTACATTCAGTATTACACCAGGTATATACAGAGGGCTGAAGGCTGAAGGCAGACAACAGGCTGATAAGATACATATCACCACTAAAGCAGAACAGCCTTATCAGACAGAGGAAAGACTGTGAGTACCAAAGCTGTTAGCTTTGGTACTCACAGCCAGACAAGCATCTGTCCTGAGAGGAAAATTCACCCCTTCGAAGGAAAATGATTCCCACCAATCTACTTGTCACACAATTGGTTTAAAGGGCTGATGTAGTGTGAAATATTCCTAATTCCAATGTGAAGGATTTGAAAGAAAATGGCCATTCAGAAGATATTTAAAGGCATGGTCTTAAAAAACGTGGAAAAACACTAGTTCATTTTATTCCTCACTTACCTTATGCATGTTAACATGATGATTATCAGACAATAAAATGCCTTCTAATTAGATGCAGACATATTTTGACCTCAAGAGCTGCTTTTACAATAGCTGTACTGTGGCAAGACATATTTTGCCTAAATACATGGGGGAAAATGGCTACAGGGCCTTTAACAACAATAATCACTAGTCTTAGAACAATAATGCACTAGTCTTATATAGCTCTAGGTCAAAGTGATAATTGTCAACTTGATCATCAAATTGAAAATGGCCTCTGGATGGGAGCTGAAACATCTTGATTGTAAAAAGAGTGTCCAGATGACCACCACTGAAACTCTACAATGTATTATTAGCCTTTTATCTATTGCAGAATTCTCATTTATCAGTGCCATGCCATACACTCCACCAATGCCCATGGTGGTTACTAAAATAGAGGAGGAGATTCCCAGGTGTTTGGTCAGGTCCTTTCTCCATTCTTTACCTCCATCCCCATCGACATTGTAGACCGTTAAAACCCAGGAATAACACCTTCTCCTTTCCATTTCCTTCAGCCTCTAGAACTGAAGGAGCCAACCAGGGAAATCACTGTGACTGATGCAGTGGGCTTCAGGGTGAGGGGACATCACTCACAAACTGACACATGGGTTTGTGGTCACATGTACATAGAGACAGGAGGAATAAAAAGTTTAATTAGGATTGCTTAATTGTAATTGTTTAAATCTACCCGTCACTCACTAAAAAGATGTAGGTGGAGAAAGCGTTGTTTAAAGCTAGAGCTGTGTTAAAGGCACTAACTGATTTTTACTGTCTTGAAAATGTTTGCAGTTTGCAGTCATCCAAAGTTATTCTGCACTTACCTTATGAATCCTAGCATCTTAATTATTCACCATGAGTTTACAAGTGCTTTTAACAACATTCAGAGGCCAGAGGCCAACTTCCTGACACTCAGACAATAACACAGATGCAGACAGTACACACTAGACATACAGTATGTGGACCTTAAGAGCTGCTTATACAATATATCTGTAATGGGGCAAGACAATTTCAGCTCAAATACATGGAAAAAATAATTGGATATATGCCTTTAAACAGAAAAAGTGAATCACGATCTGACGAGAACCCCGAAAAAGCATATCTTCAGGGATGAGATCACAATTAGATTTTTATCACCATATCGCCCAGCCCTGATTTACATTAAAATACACAATTTAACAGCTAAGGCAAACCAGGTGGGTGTATAGGTCTACTGCAGCATTTCATTTTTAGTTCCTTAAATCACCAGCAGTTGTATGATATTGCACCATACCTGCATGAATAAACAGATTACAGGAGCCTTTAACCTACTTATCCTAACAAAATGGCTTAGTTTTCATTAGGGCCCCAGCAGAAGTTCTGATTAGAGTGGAGAGTGTGGCTCCTTCAGACAGTTTGAAATCGATGCCCAGACAATAATTTAGTTCTCTGTCTTCTCTGCAGTCAGGCGCTGCATGAGGGAATCACTATTGGATGGATGGTCCATTTCACCCAGATCATTGCTTTTCCTATTGATCGTTTGATGCAGGTCTGGCCTGAAAGCAGAGCACAGACATATACTGTACATACTGCATGCTGTAGTCACCCTGGAGCTGGTTATATAAACAGGCATGAAACAGTGGGTGGTTTTTGGTAGCTAAATGGTCAGGTCAACCTGACACTCAAGCCTCAAGCACAACTCATAGACTGATCAGACACAGCTCAATGGCCACTGACAGTTGTGTATAAGGCAGTGTGTGAGATATGTACAACCCGTCAGAATTATGTCATTTGTGATATGATATGCTTACGAAAGCAATATTTACATAATATTCAAATACTTATCACCAATAACATAAAGAAGCTACATTCTGAACATCTCTAAAACTTCATTCCTTGTGGGTAGTTTTTGTTCTGGACCTTGATGACAATAATGTTCATTTTGTTTGATTTGGAGGGAAGAAATCTTTGCAACAGCAGGCACAGTGCATTGAGTAAGCATCTGGAATGAGTCATAGCCTCACTAATGGAAATCCATTTAGCTCGGACTCAAGTATAAGTCTGCGCAGGGAAGCATAGATACCCTGGACTGACCTCCACTCATCCTTCAGGAAAGAGAGGACAAAGTGACAATGTGAAAACGCATCACCACTATCCATCATTATTTGGTCTTTGAAACTGAAAGACAAATTATACTTGAGTATGCAAAGTACAACTCAGATGGTTTAAAGTTATGGGAGAAAAATGCAAACGCGTCCTCCTTGATCGGAATGAAAAGTGGCATAAATCACTGCAGAATATGGAGATCCGTGGATCATTAATATTTACATACACTTGAAGCTGAGGAGAATTGGATTTTGAGAACAGCCTTTTAGAGTAAAATATGCATTGTGGGTCTTGATTGTGCCGTCCCTGAAGCCTGAGAGGCAAACTGAATACATTTAGAGAGAATCTTTTAATGGAGACATGAAAGAATCCCCATGAAGGTCAGTCCCAGAGCTGCTGCTGTGGCTGCTGTGAGTCTGCCATCTTAAAATCCTGAAGTTTTGCTAAATTTAATATGGCTTCAATTTTAGTGAGTTTATAATGGACTACTGAATAAAGAAATCCATTGAGACTATACTGCAGACCGTTTCCTTAAGCCAATGCTATAAAGTCAATGTTGCTCAATGTTGGGCTTACAGTAGTAATTTGAAATAGAGAGCTGAACTGGTGAGTGGAGAAGCGGATATTGAGTTTAAGATGAGTTGGCTGCGTGCGAGGTGATAGGCCGAGCTAAGCAGGGCAGTGGAGGTAGCTGGCGCAGGTGAGTCTTCCAGGTAGTCTTCCAGGCTGAACATTTCTTTTTTTCACTGGATTCTAAGATGAACTCTAAATATGTCCAGAATTGAGTCATGGGCTTTGTATCTGAGTTTATAGAACATATACCCAATCAATTATCATTAAAACCACAGATTTTTGGTATTTTGTCAAGTATTGGTACAGCAAAGTAAAACTAAAATACCTTAAAAATCCATCCTGCTATGATATTGATTCCCGAACACCACTTTTGTATTTTAATATACAGTAACAGCTGTATTGTGGAAATTGTGAAATGCCTATATTCAAATAGATGCATTAGATGTGGACAACTTTCTATTTCTAGAGGGAAAATCATGCTTAATTTTAAATTCTGTGCTCGAGCTCAAGCGCCAATTTATTTCAGAGTCCTTGAAGGTAAATCTGTCATTCCCTGCTGATGTTGACAGAGACACTTCCCTTCAAGGACAGGCGTATACTGGCAAAGAGAGATACAGCTCTGACACAGTGACATCAGATAGATTTCTTTGTTCTATTGCTGAGCCGGCAGCAGAGGCACAGAGTGTGGGTGCACACTTTATGACCGCAGTGTCAGTGAGTGGACATGACATCTGTCTTATAGCTCTCCAGATGCTCTGCTCCATCGCAGCTCAGTCGGACTCACACTAGGACTGGTTATTTAGCTCCTGATTGTGTCCTGCCTTTCAAAAACAGGCATCATTACTGCACCTCTGGGCCTGTGTTCTCAATTTACTCTAACAAGAGCCACACAGTAGAGCAGCATGAAACAGACAGAACTGTTTCTCTATTAGGCAGCAGCACACTATCAGGAAACAACACTGGTGAACCGGGCTGGATCGTCTTATGGATGCCTAAAATTAATTTTGAAACTACTCAGCTAGTCTTCACCAGAGATATATTCAAACTGCTATATAAAACTTGAAAAACTTGACTTAAAAAAAAGGAAATGTAAATCATTGTAAATAAGTATGGGTAGACAGTGAAGAGTGTGGACATAGGAGGCAGACTATTCTCTTAATAATTGTAAAACTTTTACTTTGACTCAAAGAAATTAATTTCCACAATAGGACTTTTCCAAAGGGCAGCCTCCAAATTATTAGCATTCAGCTACACTGAAATAGTCTCAGTAAAGCAATGTATTTTATGTGTCATTTCTCTACAGTAGTGGGTTTATTTGTAGCAAACTTGAGCCATGTGAGTCAGTATATGACGCTTTGGGGTGAGAGCTGATTGGTTAAGCTTCTCTTTTCTTTCTGAAAAAGCTGTTCTAAAGTTGTGCTAGTGGCCAAATTATTCTTGCATGTGAATCCAAGTGATCTGCCAAGAGGTTTGTGAGGGACTATGCATTAAATATATACATTGAAACATGCATACCATATGTATTGTTTTTTGGTGCACTATACTTTATGTCCAACATTACATTTCCTTTGTCTTTATTTATACAGGGAAAGCCCAATGAGAGCACTCAGACTCTCTTTTTCATGAGCTCCCTGTTAAAATACGGAACAATACAAACCAAAAACAAGCAAAACTACATGGGTCCATTTAAAACATTAAAAACGGGTGCAGGTGTGATTATAAAGGTTTATCACCAGATTATTCAAGTGTATTAGTGGCACCAATGTGTCCAGTTTTGCATGTCTTTGAAATGTATTTCAAAGACATGCAAAATAGGAAGCAAAATAACCAAAAGCTTTTTTCCCATTTCAGTTCTAGTGCGGCCAGTTTTTAGATGTAGACAATCATGAGACCTTGTATTAAAAGTTCAACAAGCAAGTGAGATATTCGGGCAGTCTATCAAGTAGTCCCTTACAAATACATTTTATATAGTATTGTTGTCCTCTGACATATAGCGATGGCCAAGAGTGTACAGTAATGGGTTTTTAATTCATCACCTGAAGGGCTGAGTGAAAGAGTAAAGCTTTCAGAGTAGAGGCTGAAGTCTGCATGTATATTATATCTCAATAATCTAGTACAGAAAGAAAGGTTGCTTGAACAATGTCTTTTCTGTAATTCAGTGGGTTACTAGATTTGTTTCTATAGTAAAATGATCATTTTGATTTTAAACTGTTGATGAAAGATGATTCCGAGACATGTATTTTAAAGGATATGTTTTTGTCAATCAGAACCCAAGATATTTATAGGTGGTGACTATTTCAATCACTGTACCATTTAGTGTATAAAGATTTGTAGCTTGTACATCAATTAAATATTTTTTTTTTAGAAAAAAAACAAATCATATACTTAGTTTTATTTGCATTCAATGATTATTTAAGATTTTTGAGAGAATTTTGGATTTCATTATAATCTTACTGCAGTTTTATCGCCTGATCAGCAGAGGGAGCACTTGCATACAAAACAGCATCATCTGCATGTAAATGTATGAGGCTTTCTCTTAAATTGCAACCAATCAAATTAATAAATATAGTGTTAAAAGTAGCCACCCCAAAATTGAGCCTTGGAGCACTGCTTTGCTTAAAGTAAAAAAAAAAAAAAAGTTTTAAATCAGCTACTACTGCCTGGGTTCTGTTTGAAAGATAATTTTGGAACCACTTACATGTAGCATTGTCAAATCCATTATGCTGCGGACGCTTCAAGAGGACTCCATGATTCACTGAATCAAAAGCTTTAGTCAAATCAAGAAGCAGTGCTACAAAATCTTGTCTGTCGTCAAGAGCCGTGAAAATGTCCTTTAAAACTTTCTGAGGTTGCAGTGACAGTACTATGCCTTTTTCTGAAACCCGACTGATAAGACTTCAAAATGGAGCATTTATTTAAATAAACTGTAACTTGATTTGCAAATAATTTTTCTAAAACTTTTGCAAAACAAGGTAATTTAGACAATGTCCAGAAATTATTTACATTTTCAGTTGCCCCACCTTTATGTACAAGCAAAACATGTGCTGTTTTCCATAACTCTGGTGAAACTGCCATTTGAATTAATAAATTTAAAATATGTAGAGATTGAGAGATAATAGAGGTTGAATTAAATATGGGGCAATTAGTAACAAGAATTTTGGATCAAGGTCAGCAGCTCACATGGACTTTGTTGGGTCTATGGAGTGGAGAGCATTTAAGACCTTCATTTAAGTGAATGATCTTAAAGAGAAAATCTGACTGTTATCTGCCCAAGGTTCAGACTCAACATAATCAAGATCAGAAGGATCAACATTATTATCCAAAACATCACATGCAGAGATAAAATGCCTAAGCATCAGACATTTCCTCTTTAAAATGGCTGAATCCAATAAAATATCAGTTGATAATGTATGAATACTAAGTTCTGAGAGGGATCTGACTGTCCTCCAGAATATAGCAGTATAGTAGTATAGTATAGTATAGTATAGTATATAATATATATAGTCCGGATATCCGTGACTCTCTGTCAGTGCAGACATGAAGTAAGAAGTTTTTGCCTTTCTGTTAGTAAAGATTGATTTCTTTTTTTTTTTTACCAAAAAATGCCCAATCCAAATCTGACCTAGCTGTGTGTGCAGTTTTCCAGGCAGCATTTCTTTCTCTAATTAACCTTGCAATTTCTGAGTTGAACCACGGATTGTTATAGTTTTTTATTCTAATTTTTCAGGGAATGCTGATGTTAGCCCGATATCACTGTAATACAGGCCAGAGATGAAGGCCTGCTCAGTGAAATGTTTATACAATCTTCTCACCTTTACACATCGATGTGTCTTTTTAACTTTTGTATTTAAAATACACCCAAGAGCAGTGGTCGATAAAATCCAGTGGGAAAACATCGTTTGCTTTATAATTATGGGGTTTGTTTTTAAGATCAATGTGTGTGCCTTTATTTAAATTTCTAGGGTCAGGTCTAGTTGGAATAGAAATTAGTTGTGTGAGATTTAGGCCATTGCATAGCTCTTTCAAAGTTTCAGACTCTTTGCCCATTATTAGGACCTCGTAATTTTCCAGTTTAAAAAGCATTATGAATAGATCATTAAGAGCATATTTGAGTGCTGAAGGTGCATGATAAATACCAGCAATAGCCAATTTTTGATCACGATCATTTCCATAACTAACAGATAGAGACAGATATTCTAAACATGGCTTTGAGCAGGAGAATAGAAGGTGATCTTTGGCATAAATGACAACTTCACCTCCTTTAGATTGCCTGTCACAACGAAAAACTTGTAATTTCAATATCAATATCATTATCCTATCATTTTCCTTTATTTAATAACCAGGTTTCAGAAAATACAAATATATCTGGATCTGTTTGATTTGCCCAGGCTTTAATGTAATCAAATGTAGTTGTGATACTCAGTCAGTTCCTTGTCTTGAAGTTTTGCGTATGAAACAGGCCTGACTCTTTAGGAATACTGGGCTTATTTAAATTTGACCGGAATCGATTTGACGCCTGGAGGTTTGTTAATAATATTGATATCAACCAAGTTAGACGACCTCCGATCATTTCTTTCATGTCTACGAGATATTCTGCGTGAAATCTGCACAGTGATTTGTTTAAATGCAGAATCTAAGCCGGAGGGCGCTGATTTTGTCTAAGAGTCACGCGAGACGCTGTTTATCCTGTGCGTAAGGAGTCACTCAGTTGGCCTATTAGGTGCAGACTCCAGCGTTAGTTTGATATTGTCACTCAACAGTTTTTAGAAAGATGTGATGTCTCCACAGAAACATACTGATAGCAGATAACATAACCTTGAGATAGCATGGAGAGAAAATCATTTGGACTCATTTGGACTGATTTGCCAGGCACTGTTTGAAGAAAAAGGAGTCACTGCCATCTAGCGGTAATTTCTGGGGGATCTGTTAAAAAAATATGCGCTTCACAATAGAAAAGATAATGAGCGATTTAAGTCTGACAGACAAGCACTAACAATTAGCGTTGGTGAGGGATATAATGCTAACACAGATGTCCATACAGCATCTTCGAAGTATCACACAAAGTTCAAACCATAGACAAACCTTACGGTGCGCCATCTACTGGAAATGAAGGAAAATCCAACTCTGAAAACCATTGTGGGTGTTAGTTTTTCCCCCATTGAAGTAAACTGCCTATTTTATACCAGAAATCATCTTTTTTTATATTCTTTTAATTATTTAACTCATAATTCACACCAACTGAACCTGTCTTGTCTCTCTGTCTCCAAAACATGTCTCTTTGCCCTTTAATGTAGGCTACTCATTTTTTAACAACCCATTCTCATCTACTTAACACAAAAAGTACGTTGTAGAATAAGCTGTAAAAGCCTGAGAGTTGAAGAGAAGAGGCATGAGGCTATACCTCTGGTGATGTAGGTCAAGATAACAAGGACTGAACTGCCAGTGCCCTCAGTACTGCACTGCAGTACAATTTCTCTATCAATGCGATTACCTTGTACTGAGTACTGATGGCACCTCCTACTATTATCATCTATTATCTATCTGCTCAATAGTCAAACTGCTCCAGACAGAATATCGCAGACAGATGCAAAGATTTCAGACATTTCTTTATTCATAAACTTGATGCAAGTTTACAAATTTCTTTACATGGTCAAAACCACCCTTGCAATGAAATAATGATACCAACCAAAGCATGCTAACAGTGCATAACTTTTAACCCGACCACTGTGGCTGTAGAAGCAATGTAAGAGCCCAGATTCAGCCAATATGCTTGCCATTGAATGTGTTAGTCAAATGTATTTAATCAAAGGAAAGGCATCACAGTCAAATTATTACTCCTGTGAATCATAGGGCTTTTGATCCTAAACATTATCTTGTTTGCAGGTACTTGTGTAGTTTCAGAGCACAGAAAAATAATAATTATTAAAAAAAACATTATTTGAATCAAACCTAAACACAGTGTAAACTCCATATGCAGTAACTTGGAAGGTCCATTGCTGACATGCAAAACCTGCTATTACCAAAGACATGGTCTGAGCATTTTGAGTGAGTACAAGTTTTGGGAGAAATTGGCAACAAAATCTTTGTTGTTGAAAGAAATGATTACGACACTCGATTCAATAATGCTGACATATAAAAAAATATGACAGCAAAACTACTATGCCTGGTGGTGTAATGGGTGCGAGTTTCAAACAAATACGTTGCCATTTTGAAGTGATCCTTTAGTTGTGTGCAGTACATATTCCTGAGTTTGCTTCTCCTGAAAATAAAATTGGGCTGGACAATGAGGTGGCTCACCAACCAGTTGAACAATTAACAACCATGCCATGTTGAGAAAGGGTGAGTTTTGAAGTAATGAATACAGAATACTCTGGGTTAAGACAAATATGCTCTGGCTGTGAGGTTAGTTAAGCAAGGAAAGTCTGCAATTAGGAATGACTGTATGTATGAGTGTTCACAACTAAACTTTCTACTCTGTCTTTTGGGACGACATACCAGTAAAACAATGCCACACCAAAGAACACTCAAATTGCATCAAATAGAATGCTCCACACCATTTTCCTGCATATAATTCAAATTACATCAAAGCATCAGCATGCTGAAGGGTTGCTGAGGTGGCAAGCACTGGGTCATTCATGTGATAGCATTGGTATTTATCAAACCTGAGCGAACACTCTACAATAAGGACATAGTCCTGTCAGATGTGATGCCGGACATTGTACAGAAGCATTGCTATTGCTGTGAATTTAAAAGTGAAACTTTAGAATGAGGTCAATAAAACAATCGATGACCAAGGTCACTTAAATGCAGGGAAGTGCGGAAAGAGCTATGCAGCTTTCTAACTTTTGAGACTTCAGTTACATAATGAAACATCTCTGCTGCATAGCCATTATGAGGTTCATGTGGTTTGAGTGATCAGAGAATAGCCTATCTGTAATGTCATAAACAGCTGTGCCCGTTTTTATTGTTCATCAAAGTGAAGAGGTGTCATCAATTGTGTACATGTGCGGTTTCTGATTACTTGAGAATATTATTACACAAAAATAATTAAAACTGCAATAGTTATGGGTACTTATGGGCATGGCTTACTTGGCCTTTTATCTTCTGTAAGAATATTTTACTTATATTTACTTATCCTAAACAGGCTTTGAAGAAACTGCAGTGCCCCAGCTCTTAGTTTTCAAATGGTACATGGTACATCAGTCTCTGCCTTGTCCAGGACCCACAACGGTTCAATATAAACAATTTAATCCTTTTTCAGAAATACAAATTTACATGTTTACATCTGAGATTAAAATCAACTACATTACAGTGTGATCCGAACATAGCAAGTCCTCTGCTTTAGTTGTTTTTGGGTTGCCTAAGACACACATCAGCTCTCTCTTGCACAGAGTGGTCCAGATGCTGGTGCTGGCAATAGCAGTGATCCAAAAAGCAAAACTTCTTATTCTTTATGGGCTGTCCCACCCATGAGGGGGGTCTACTCTCTCCAAGGCTTCACATTATATAAAAGCTTTAAAAAATAAGCCATCCTCAGAAGCAATATAATTGTGGAAAGGGGATCTTGGCATTTTTAAAGACAATACATGAAAAAATGGTCACAGAGGTCATCCATGAAACAACAAAAAAAAGCGCCATTTTCACCAGCGGAAAAAGATTTGTTCCAGCCACCACCAATCATCAAGCAACACAAGTTCTTAATATCCAGTCTGAGGTCAGGGAGGCAGCGGCTACAGGAGAGGTACTCGGGCCTCCATTCAAATAAAGTCATGCCACAACTTTCAACTTTACAGCCAGAAAGCAACCTTGGCATGCCGCACGCCGAAACCCAAGAGCTGATTCAGATATTAGTCCTTTCCAGGAGGATGGGATGATGATGGAATGGAAAACTGAACAATAGATATACTGATAGATAAATATCTGAGAAGAGACCGCCCCAGAGAGCAACTGCAGGCAGGGCAGTTTGTGGTGAGGGGTTGGGCTATTCGTTCTGGGTCATCTGGAAATTTGGAGTCAAGAGTTCAAACTCTTGTGTACAACAAAACAAAGTCCTCAAAAAGATGTATTGGTCATGAATAAAGTGAACTAAGACATATGGGTCCCACAGCAAGAAAAGCCAAGTCTGTGCTAGCCATCCTCCTTTGGGGGTGTGTACCAGCCTGGAAATAAAACACAGGACCAGGAGTGTAAACAAGCATTCTTTTAAAATTTAAACAATAAACACACAGTCTACAGCATAGATGGCATGTCTGCTAAGGCTAAGCCACATCAGTTTTAATTCATATCATGATTGATCTAGCCTAGTTCATTTGCATGTTAACATGCATTATTTGAAATGTGTTTTTCTCTAACGATCTCCCTTAATATTTGGTCATTTGTTTCATACAGGTTATGTGTACTACCAAAGTCATTGTTTGTTCCATGCACTACTGCCCTGTGATTGAAAACAAGGCTCAAATTTAGTTTCAGTATATAACGTTGCTAATGCACTTGTATGAAATAAGAGACCAAAAACTCACCATTCTTTTCATGAATCTGAACCAGAGATTTGTAGGATTGCTGTGCTCTGGCAAGATTGTACTGATTCTGCAAAGAGAAAAAAGTCAAATGAGAGCAAAAATGGAACACATCTGTTCCCCAATAAACAAGGAATGCTAATTCCCCATCTCAAATATCATGAAACTAAAATCTCAGGTGGGATGAACACCCACATCAAACATTGTTTGGATATTCTCACAATACACTGTAGCTTGAACAATGTCAGTACTCTCTCCTCTTCATTATAGTCAAGATTCTTTCAAATGCAAATATGTTGATCAGATAATCTACAACTAGTTGGGAATGAAAGTGAATAAATAAATAATTTGTATGCAGTTGTAAATACACAGATAATAAAAACACAGTAAAAAAATGCACTGTGAAGATATTTCTGTCCATATCATGACTATATCTGACAAAGTCCTCTTACCTTATTCGCTCCAAACAGCACTCTGGCTTTTCCTTTGACTAAAGTGGCATTGATCTGCATGATGACAGACTCAATAGAATAGGCACTGCTCCAGCCCTGCAAAAACAAAGACATGCATTAGAAGTCTTACATTTTAGGTTTATGAAAAGGTTATCACTTTAACAGGTTTGCTTCTAAGACATTATTACTCAAATCATCTATGTTTCAGCCATGTGCTGAATAGAGTTAAATTCACAAATAAATATCAAAAGGAAATACAGTGATGAAAAGACAATGATGAACTGCAGACAACCAGGAAACACATGGAGAAACAATTAAAGCCTCATTTTAAATAGTTTCTATTCAACAATTTTTGGTTGAGGTAGGCACTTTCATTCTTATGTTTTATTCTTAATTCTGACAAACTTTCCACCTTTTTAACTACCACCTTAATATAACAACTTACCTGTTTGGTGAGAAGTTCCATGCAGAGGGCACCTCCACCGAGAACATAGCTGGAATAAACAAAAAAATGTAGGAAATTCAATGTCCAGTTATTAGTGCAACGTCTCAACTGTTTTCAGCCAACTACTTGCTGCACAGGGCATGTATTTGGTCAACAAATTAAAGTAAAATAATTTTGTATTTAAGCAAAAACACTTACCCCCCAGAAAGCACTGGCGAGACAACTCTCACAAATGGTGGATCAAATGGAAAGTTATCCTACAAAATGTTTCAAATGTCAGTTACAAAATGACACACTATCAATAGTCTGCTTGAGGAGAACTTTGTTGTGGTTGCATGCAACATTGTTGACTTACTTTATAGGAAAAGTTTAATAATATGTAATCCATCCCCTCCTTTTCCTTTAGGACTTGTAAATCACTGTGCAAGGGGCTGTCTGGATCCACTCTGCAAGTATCAAACAGACCGAGTTAATGTGAACTTTGAAGCAACACTTACAGAACACCTTTGAGTCACTCACGTTCTCAATTTGACGTGCCATTCATAGAGACTGTCGTTAACAAGCTCCACAGAATAGATGCCTACAAAAAGGGTTACAGTTACATCCCAGACTTTGAGGGTATGTCTATGTCTATTGTGACTAATGAATGAGGACTTTATTTGAATACAGTAAATGACTACCTGTCTTGTAACTCTGAGACCTGTAGATTTCTCGCAATTCCTTCATTAGGCGATCAGATGCCTGCACTGAACCAGACACAGCTCCCTGTCAAAGAAAAAAGAAGTCTGACTTAAAGTCTGTTGTCCAGGTGCCATTTATTTTGCAATAACCCTAAAAATATAATAAAACTTAAGGTCAGATTTAATATTGAAAACTGCCACATGCTCTATAAAGCAAACAAGATAACCAGACTTTTTTATCCCACCATACCAGATATACGCACAGGGTATGCATTGGTTAAAATTTACATCACTTACATTCAAATGGTCTTGTCTCTGGTTTTTCCGAATCTTCTCCAAGATGGCTAAATTTTCTTTTTCAATGCCATCATCTTCTGATTTCTTTCCTTCCACAGGCTCTTCCTCTTTCATTTCATAGTGGTCCAGATCCTCTATGTCCTACAGAGAATTTGTATTTTATTATGTCATCATTATCAGGATATATTATATAAAACAGATATTTTAACAAATTATTAGTGACATGCCTCTCCCATCTCCTCCTCTTCTTCTTCCTCAGATGTAACTTCCTCTGTTCCATGCTGATAAAACACAGAAAAAACAAACTCAAAATCAGTGTGAGTGTTTACATAGCTTAGCTGGATGTTTGCATAAGATAAAATTATGAATGAAGCCAAATTGAGTGAGTATTAATTGTTCAACAACTACCTTTCGTTCTTGCCCTACAGGACCCGCAGGCAAAGGCTGGTCAAGCATCTCAACATCAGGATGTTGGGGAAGGTTGTACAACCGACATAGGTCACAAATGAGTTTCTTCAGCTGTTGTAGAAGCTAAAAATATAGAAAAAAGGTATGTGGTAACATTAAGAAAAAATATTTCCAGCAGAATTAACTGGAGGCCGACCACCTTTAAACAAAGCCTCCGTATTTCACGGGCATATGGACTATGCATTAGGTGTTTTAGTATAGGCTTATGTTGTGCTTAGAATGAACTTGGTTCATCGGGCAGAATCTAAAAAACACCGTGTGCATGCAAAGCTGGTGATGCAAATAAACGCCTGACATTTCACGTACTGTGATATTACAGAGAACATAATCTTATTACATGTGACCTAGTGACCTACCAGGGTGCTGCCTTTTCTCACATCTTCCAACCGCTCTAAAACTTGTGCAAGGCTTGGGTCGTCCGAATCTACAAACCATATCGGTGGCGTAGACGGATAAGACTCCTAAAGACAGTACAAAGAACATAAACTATTTAGACAGTAAAAACGTCAAGTAACTGGGGTTGTCACATCACGCAACTACTGTAATCATAGGTATAGCCTTATTAGCTTGAAGCTTGCTTAACATTTAGGTTAAATTAACTATCAAACAATTGTATCCACAGGGAAACTCTGCGTAATTGCGGATTAAACTAAATATAACGATCTGTAATATTTTATAATACACAAGTCACTGGAGTAAAGTGGATATCCAATACTTTACACATTTTAGTAAGTTAGCCAGCTAACTTTAGCCTGCTAGTGACTAACAAGAGTCAGTGGTTATGTTTGTGCTCGCTTACCGTAATATTACAGTGTATGATTAACAGCTTCTCTCTGGTCACATTAAACTGACAGCTTAGTTCGTCGGGTTTCCAATCAATGATCCTAAATCGTTCGTGATTTGGATCAAAAATAGACTCCAAAAACTTCAGTTCGGCCTTCAGCCCCGACACCGACATCTTCCATGCATCTCCGACTGGGCCGCTGGGGAGGAGCGGGGACTTAGCTTAGCTAGAACGACACCAGTAAAAATCCTGCCTCAACTGTCTGACTGATGCACACAGACAAGCCGGGATGGTCTACAAAGTCCACTGACGGGTGTTCACGGATACCGACCAGATTTTAGATTAAAGAACTGACGAGGGAGACAAGTCTTGTCAGCTTTCAAGTAGCATGTGAAACAACGCAGAGGATGATTTAGCAACAGACTAGCGGGTAAGTTAGCCAGCAAGCTAACCTAGCCAGTCCGTTGTTGTTGTCTTTCCGCCTATTGTTGTGTCTGCCTAGTATAACAACATTTTCGATCACTGCCCATGTCCTTTCAGTGTCTTCTCACAATCCCAGAAGACTGTCTCTCATCACCGTGTTAAGGGGGAGGCAGAGATCCAAAAGTCACGGCTCTGAATCTTTCAAGCGCTGTATGGATTGTGTTGTTTTTCACCCCGGTGTTCAACTGTGGCTGGCTGCTCAGTGCTGGCCTCGTATGGGGTTTAAAGATGGCGTTCCGCAATTCTCATTCCCGCAGAATCCCATCATTCAGTGCGACCCTAAGGTGTGCCAAAAGTTTCGTTTTGGTATTATTATTTTCTCACGGAAATTGATTATTTTCATTTCATTAGTTAACAGACATAACCCAAAGTGAATCAACAACAGACAGCAGGCAAATACAACATTTGTGGACAAAAAAGTACCCTACACATGGTGCACAATGTAGCCTAACATTTCTGATGGAGGGTCCGCCACCTGCTTTCTTATTTGCCGAGGTGGAAATTAACTAATTACAAATACTTACGTTATTGTAATTGAATAGATTTTTGGGGTAATTATACTCAGGAGGATTAATAATCTTTAGATTTTTAAATGTGCAGATTGTGGTTTAAAACGACTAAATTCAGTGTTACACTTTTTGATTTATCAAGATTTGTTTAAAAGTGTGATCTAAAATGCTTCTAAAGTAGGCCTAACTAGGCCTAACTAATTCTCTGAGTAATATTTTTCATCTGTAGGCTACTTTTTACTGTTACTCTACTTAAGTAGGCTACAATTTTGGCAGCAGTAGGCCTACTCGTACTTGTATTTGAGTACATTATTGGTGAGTGTACTTTTACTTGAATACACATTTTCAGTAACCTTAGCTTTCCACCACTGGTTATTTACTTGGGACGTGGAACTTCCATGGCCTAAAATGCCTAAATGTCAGTGGGGACAGGCGAGCCTGCTCTCCAAACCCTCCTTATGGGCAATGATACAAAACTGCGATGTGCAATAGTTTCATTAGCGGAAGACACGGCGATTGTAACGTGATAGCGCTATGAAGGGGGAGTGGCTTTTGACTCAACAAAAATTGAAACTTCCAAACCATGTTAATATGTTGTTTTGGGGCGAATATAGCATTTATAAAACAATAAAAGTTAACATGGTGATCTAAATATGTTATGTGTTAGCAGTTAATACCCCTTCTTTAAAGAACAATAGAAAAACACAAGTAGCCTAATTAAGTAAATGCAATGTAGGTCAGTGTAATGCCATACTGTTCGCCATCCTAGGCAAGCAACTTCTCCATGGAGACAACATGGCAGCGGATCCCTTCTATTATATAGTCTGTGGCTTGGACCTAGACTGGTTCTCTCCGCATATTCTGGTGAAGTGTGTACGGCTGGCCAGACAAGCGGTTTAAGTTAAAGGTGCGCTTTTCTAAAGGTTCACTTTTCTGATAGGGAGTAGTTTAAGGCTTTATAGCCGGGGCAAATGGCCAATGAGTCCCAACCGCAGGATTTTACATTTCAAATTGCATGGTAAAAATTAGGCTACACACATGATTTGAAGGGGGGAAGCCACAGCCGGGGTGTTTTGTACTCCGTCTGTGGCTTATCAATTTTTAGGGATATTCTTCTTGTGCAAACCATTATAGACCTAGGCTATTGCTTTTTATTAACTATTGCTACTGGCCAATAATTAATAATAAAGAATATAAACTGAAAATTATGCTTTCATATTTTAATATCCATTGGGTAATGTCTTTTTAAACTGGCTTTTTAGTTGGCCTAGCATAACTGTTAGTACATCTAATGTTTGCGCCTTAGCACAGCGTCCTTCCTTTTTTCATTCTGCCACTAGAGAGCAGTGTTGCCCAAATATTACGACATCAAGATGATACCCATGGTGATGCGTGTTGTCATTCTTAGGTCTTTTGTTTCTGTTTTATAAAACGTTATTTTTGTGTAGTTTTTTAGGCTATCCTGAAAGTCATATAAGAAACAAGGTCTTATTAAAATAGTCCATGTACAAAATCATTTTTTTCTGAGCTGGATACCACCAAACACAGCAAAATAAATGGATTTGTTTTACTGAACTGAATGACTACTGTAGAATATCATGATTCCCAACACTTGTATTTTCTTCTTTCTTCCTTGACTGTATGTATGTATGTATGTATGTATGTGTGTATGGTAATAGCACATTTATGCCCAACCGTGGAAAAACAATGCCTACCTGTCCACTCTTTCTGTGCAGTACGGGTCAGAGGTTTAATACAGTCTGTGAAAAGGTCATTGTTCCAGTCTAGCACACATTCAACATTTTTAAAAAAGTGAAATGACAAAATACACGAAAGAACATTTTACAGAAACACCAGATGTAACCTCTGCTTTCTATTGGTTTGAGACAATTTCCAATTGCCACAAGAAGCACTCATCTTGTTGCTTAAACATGCTGGCTGCATGTGTCCACATTTAACTCACTATTGAATCATGGTATGTTATTTTCCTGGTCCAACTGGTCATTTCACTTCATTTGCTGGCTGTCAGGTTAATGGTCAAGCTGCTGACCAGTTTTACCTGCGCTGATTGTTCACTAGTGTCTAAATCAATATCATTTATTCTTGTCACATGTATAATTACTTACCATTGACTGGATAGTGTGCTGCTGGGTTTTCAGGTTTCTGTTTGTAATCTAAACATGTGGTGTTATCTTTATTTACATGATTATGGGGACAGAAATGACTCCAAACTCCCTCCAAAAATGTTTTTGAATAAATTTGGGTTGCAAGACAACGTTCTGCACTGCCCACATAGGCCATCTTAAAACTTAACTGTCTAAAGGCAGATGGTTTGTCCTGGTTCATTTATCCACATGAAACAAAAACTGTCTGAAAGTTCAACATTTCAATAGATTAGATTATGCTGTTTTTGTCCGAAGACCTTTTCTTGTATCTGTAAAAGTGTATTGGAGGTCTGTGTTGGACCTAAGGAAGACCTGGGACTGTTCAGATATGATCCTGGTTCTGTCCAGACTCAGAAGTTTGTTTTTAGTGATTCTTTAAAGAACATAGCTCAGTGGGAGGTCAGTGCTTTGAGTGGAGGACCCTCTATGCTTTAAGTGTACAAGGTGCTCCTGTAAGCCTAAACCTAAACTCCCTCATAGTTAATAGACTATGGAATGTCACATTAGTGCAAAACCATTTAAAATAAAGCCATAGGCATAGACCTTTTTCATTGACATCACATTTGATCCCAATAGTTTGTTTTATAGAATTCTGAAGTTTCACCAAAACCCAAACATAACAATGGACATATAGGAGATAGGGCATGATATTAATTATATGATTTTTTTGTACATATTATGTGCATTGAATGTTGGGATACTTGCACATCACAGCATTTATGAAAATAGAAGATGCAAATTAAGGAAAGCCTGGTTGCTTATTAGCCAACGTTCCATGTGGTATGATTAAGTGTTCAAAAGACTATTCCAAAGGCCGTCAGAGAGGCTATTACAAAGGTTGTCACGGGTCAGACTGAACAGAAAACTATGCCCTAGCTTACATCACAATTCTCTTAGGCCTAATTTATAAACGATCAAGTGACATGTATATAGTTTGCCATACTATGCTTGTGTACTTCCCAATAAAGAGGCAGATTGCTGTTGTCTGACATGATTTATCTTGCCTCACTGCCCTCTATCTGCATTGGACAAAAAGTTAATTAAAATCCAGCACTGTCTTATTCCATCCTAAACAGCATAAGCAAATCATCCTCTAGCATTTATAGCCTTTATTATTTCTGTTTGAATAACAATGCAAACAGTGGACAGCATTCTTTTGTCATTTTACCCCCTACACTTTATTTATGAATAGAATCTTTTATTTGCGGGTGATTTTTGGACAAATCTGAGGTGGTAACCAAGGTCTTGAAGAGAAGTGTAGGCCTAGCTTTGGAGAGCCCTATTTGTCAACCGCCTCTTCTGCTGATTCACCACATACGACCGCACACTTTGTCAGAGAAGACAGCACTATTCCCACAGAGAAGGAGCGATATTCATCTTTTTTTTCTTAGGAATAGTAAATGTGTCAGGGAGGGGGCCGGTCACATCCAATACTAGGGTTAATATTAAAGGAAGGGTCATTTTTATTTATCATTTCATAAACATTTCCTATGTGTCCCCAGATGACGTAAACATAAAAATTAATTTGAAAAAAAAAAAAAACACTGTACGTGATGTACATGTGTACGTGAATTCTTCATGTTGTTATTTGGTGTTCTAGTGTTTGGAGGTTCTGAACTTTCACATGAGGCATGGCCTGTCCATATACTAAGAACGAGAAACGCATGTATTTATTCTCAATATGCTGGTTAAGGTACAGGTAGCCCAAGTTCAGATGTGATTGTAGTAAACCTTTTAAACCAGCAAGACCGCAAGGTACATAACAGATTTCAAAGAACATTCAAACACATTGGGTCCTTAGCATATGCTGCCCTTTTTAATGCAGAATGATGTGATCTGGTCTTATTAGAATGATAGGTGGCTTTATCATGATCCAAACATTGTGTGATGACAGAGGTCCATAACAATCTTCCAGCTAAGACAGTCCTGACCAAGCCTAGCAACAAGATCACGGAGATGGATCCCGAGGCATGGCACTGTGGCATCCACTGCTCCTGATGAGGGGCCATAGCAACACTGAAGGATGGGTCAAATGCAGGGTACAGTTTTCCCTATGGGGACAATGGCGTGTACCTTAACCTTAACCTTACCATAATTGGTGGAACAAATGACTATGTACCCTAAAAAAAATAAAAAGGCTTACACCAATTTCACGGGTCTAAACATTTCTCTAATAAGTCTGCTGGGCAATAAAGTGAAATAAAGGGCAAATGTCACCATTAAATGTATGTTTCGAAAAAAAAAACAAGTGTCTCCACAGTCTCTGTATCCTTCCAGTTTAAAGTCAGACCCACTTGAAAGACATGCGTTGCCCCATTACCACTTATTTTGGGATTGTGGGTTGCTGAAATCACTTCCAAAAGGTCTGATATTCAATACAAATATGTGCTTAAGTTCGTGCTATATTCTGGAACCCGATGTTTTGATTATTGTCAACAACATGCAAGTACATACAATCACTGCTTTTTCTTCTGTTTTATTTTCTCATACTTTTTGGGAGTGGCATGGTGTAATGGATATTTTTTGTGCCAATCTAATTCCATAAAGGTTATCTGTGGAACATCTCTGTGCTGTGGGATCTGCTGTTCTTCATGCACTCTAACCAAGTCATCTCCAGCCTAATCACATTGGAGCCAAACTCTATTTACTTTGTGGGGCACTGCTGCTCTGATGAGAGGCAAAAAGCAGCAGTGTAAAGGTCTTTGCAAATGAGTGCACCACTGCCAATCTATCTGCTCCTAATGCTAATGTTTACAGGCCCAGCGAAAGACCCTGACAGGCTGACAATTGGGGGAAGGAGGCCAGCTTAAGTCAATTAGCTAAGAGGACAAATATCATCTAAATCATATCCAAGCCCTTCTAGTCTGGCTATCGAAAGCACAAAAAGATTCTGATTGCTTGTTGTTTTTGTTTAGTTATGTAAAATCCACTGAGCTTTTAATCATGTTATAATGTTTTTTCCCCTCATTATTATTCAGAATTGTATCTCAATGGATTCATGCATGTTTGAGAAATATATTGTCCTGCATATGAGGCATCAATGCACAGAATATGTACACTGGTTTTCACCTACCCCCTATATCCACCCACTGCACTGTACTCAATTGCGTTTTTTGTTTTGTTTTTTTTTTCATTTTTATTCAGACTCTGGGTTCGAAAAGGTCACAAAGCTATTTTCAACATACAAAATAACATTCACTGCTTGCTTTGGTGAAATACCAGAATGAAGAGACAGGGGCGGGGCCAGCAGCAGAGAATCAGTTCTGCATTTTTCAATAGGATCCATAGGACCCATTGCTATTAAGCCGTTTCAGATTAATATTGGAGTTTAAAATGAACAAAACAAGTCTGGCAAATAAAAAGGCTGAAGGGAAAACCAGTGATGAGCTGGCAACAGGTCATGCACGTGGGGAATGATGGTGTGGATAAAGTAGCACAAATGGTCTTAAAGGTTCATTCTTATTCCTGTGTCATTTTGCATTGTATGTTTTTGGAGTGTGGCTGCCACCAACCGAAATATCCATAACATCATGACAGGTGTCCTAAAAGGTTCACTTGTAAGTAAAAAATGAGTGTCTGACTTGACCTGGCCAGCTCCTAAGCCTATTGTTTTTTAATCTTTGACAGGTTTGGTGAAAGAGGAATCAGAATGCAACAAGCCCTGAACATATGGTGCTTTAGCAGAACTCTGCATGTGGCAGACAACTTTTTCCACCAGCATGTGGGATCACACACAGACTTTAAAAGGGACAGGGTCTCAGAGGGAGTAACACGCCATCTGGAATACTGTGTACAATGGCCAATCCAATTTACCTCTACCTGCGGCCTCGACACAACTGTCAGCGGTGCTCACCAGGATAACAGCAGCACAGGGGGGCATGAACCTGATGCATTTTCAACTTATGTTGTTAACAATACACAATACTGGAGAGAGAGAGAAAAACTAAAGGAGCAATTAAACACACTAATAATCTAAATTCCTGTTGTCAAACTAAAATGTGGTAATCACATTTGTAATGGACAGTGTCAGAACATAGTGAAATTGATGTCAAATTAAGTATAGAAAACAAGATAGAAAACTTATTTGAAATTGGATTCCAGTCTACCACGTTTTTGTTTTGATGGATTGATGAATGGATGCATTTGCATGTGGATGGTGTTGCTTTCTATCCAATCTGTTTCACTTATTTTGGAGTAACTACCAGCCACGCTGCCTGTGGTTGGCTGATTATTTTTTCCTTGCATCATTAACAGCAAGTCCAGACATACAGGCTGCAATCAGTCACTTCAGCATGTGGGAGCCACCCCCAGAATGATCCATGTGCCATGATGAGGTCCCCCTACTCTTGGGAGTGCAGTTGATGACAGATAGGCTTCATATTCTGCATCCTCTGCCCCCAGAGAATTGATCTGCCTGTAATACAGAAACCCAATTGAATCATATTGTCCCAGACAAACACACAGACATCATTAACCTAGGGTATCTAGTAAGCATTGTCTCATGTGCCTCTCCAGTCATTTGCAGGTCAGGCACATCAATTACATGGTTGTTATGTCATGCTACTAGTTTGTACATTTCCAAAACACAAATACATGTTAGCAAGCTTTGGAAGTTGTATTGTCACATTTCAACACAGTCTCCACTCAAATATAAAACACTGATAATATTTGTGAAGGCCTGTTTTATAGATGACATGGGCATACATACAAGATGACCTAATCATAATGACTGACCCTGTCATTTCGATGCCCACTGCTCAGTCATTGATTGACCAATACTCTGAGCCTATATGAGCCCCAGGAGAGATATTTAATTTCCAAACTCTAATACCAGCAGAGTTGTACGGTCAATATACTCAATCATTATAATGTCCAATGCCAAATATCCTAAGCCAGAATCTTTTGCATTGTGGAATAACTTGTTATAACACTTAGCAGTTGTAACAAGCTTCAGAAACTGCGGGTCAGGCTACATTTTCCCTTGGGCAATAACCTCTTCGTGTCTCCACTGTCCTTCACAGCCTAATGCAGGGCCGGCTCAACCTATAAGCGGACTAAGCAGCTGCTTAGGGCCTCGAGGCCACCAGTGCCCCAGAGACAAATTCTGCTTAGGGCCCCCTGAAAGCTAGGGCCGGCCCTGGCCTAATGTTACATACAACTGTCTCTGTGCTTCCTGCAAACATATAAAAATGTATATAATTTAGGTGTTATGAATAGTAAACAGTGCTCTCCCTCTGCCTCCTGTTCAGCTCACCCAACAGGATGAGATTTACAGATAGACACACTTCGCATGGCTTGACTTCGATTAGACTATTGTCTCAAAGCTCTTAGACACACCTTTCTAAGCACATTAAGATCTCATCTAGGGCAGAAAGAATTGATTCCAGTCAGCTGTGATTGCAAGACTGCATGTCAGTAAAATAGTGCCAAAGCAAAAGGCGTCAGAAACAAATGAGATCAATGATGTTTGCTAACTGAGGAAATGGGACACTTGAGGCACTGCTGGAGAACTGTCTTGGGTTGGCACTTATTGTGCTTCAATTAGGCCCACATTAAATAGCTGAACAATTAAGAACCTACGTTTATCATTCTACCATTAACGTGGAAAGCTTTGATGGAGAAAATATCAAGGATGTTGGATGGTCAACACTAAATCTAAATAAGAGATCTGAAGGGCACAGCTGCATCGGACCAATCGATCCCTTTAGGATTTGTAAGGCCGTGACTGAGACAGGTGTGGTTTAATGCACACTCTGAGCTGTAAAATATGACACTGCAGAGGGCATTCAGGATGTCACACCAAGTCCTGCTCTATCTGCAGATAACTACCTAAGGCTTTACTCTGCGTTTGTCTCTGTCTCTTTCACTGAATGAAACTGAGACACTGACATGATGAACAGAAAATAAGATGGCAGCCATTTCTTTGTATTATTTCCAACAGATTAAACTAGGGCTGGGCAGTGGTGATAGACATCAAACCGTGATCCAATCCCTGTGACAATCTGCTATTTTGGTGAAATTGTCATATTGTGATTCACTATTTCTGTATTTAATGCAACTGTCTGCTTAAACACAGACACTTTATTTCCCACCCACTTCTCCAATTGGTTAGCGTCTGTGTAACAGCTGGAATTAACCAATCACAATGAAGGGAGAGCTTAAAGAAGAATTTACTTTATTTACCTCTTAAAGGCAATAGTACAACTGTACATGAATGGTGATAAATCAAAATCGTGATCTGGTTCCAAAAAAAATGAGTGATTTTTTTTTTTTTCTATATCATCCAGCCCTAAGTTAAACACACTGATTGCATCACAGATCTAATGGAAAAATGTATTGGTAACGGTTAGTTTAAAAAAAACCAAAAAACTTTTGAGTATAACCACAAAGCTAAAGAAAGCCACAGTCCTGTCAAGGCCCACCTCAGATATGAACATGATGGTCTTCTGTAACCAATGGCTGCTGATGAATCAATATCTTCACATGAGGCTGAAACTCTGTGGCACAGGAGCCAAGCACTTCGGGTAATGAACTGCCTTCTTGATATATATCCTTCGCAGTGTGAGATTGCAGTGGTGCAACATGGCACTGCAACAGCAGCAATTCTTTGATTAGCAATTTCTCTTCCATCACGTTTGCTTGTCGAGCCAAAAAACCGGCATGTCGCTCCATGTGTCAACACATCCTCAGTTCACCTCGTGTGGCTCTGGCACTTTCTTAGACCCTGACACTGTAACTGCCCAGTGCAACTGAAGAAAATGTACCGGCCTACTGCATGTTTTTACATGATTTCCTTTTTGTATTATGTCTTCTTAAAATTACTGACATGTTATTTGTCTAAATAGGACCTTAATGATGTTAAAGTGTGTGAGTGAGGGAGGAGGAGGGGCAAGGTCTAGCTTGGTATCCACACTTCAAACTCCGCCCCTGCAGTCAGGTGTTTGTAATTAGAAACAACTGACTGTAATCAGAGCAGTCTTTCAAGATGTCACCGACTACTGGAAATTGCAGAGGCCACTGAAGGCTTAGACTTAGGTGTTTTTGACCAGAAAGCTGCAAGTTACCTAGTTTTCACAAAAGTTGCCAAAAATTACTAGGAACAGTAGATAATACTATTAAAACACCATATGCAGAGTTTAGTAGCAAATAAAGTAGATTTTGTGTTTATTTCCACTTTAAAGATATAAATAGTAACGTGACAGTGTGATTGAGAAAGTGTGACAGAGAACAGCTTCTATACTTCCAACATTACAAATGGCTTAGTGCATCCTCTCCAAAGGCTCATTACTGGGTGCATTTCAGATACAGTCACCAATATCTCATTTCATTTGTTTTTTCGTGTGTGCCATAAACAACATAAAATCGAATACATTACATGCATTTTGAAATTAAAATGTATCTTTCTGTGTTTATCAAGTTTCAAAAGCATTCCAAGCACGGCAAAATATTATTTATGCCTCTGTTGCTTATATTGTTATTACTTGTATGTTGTTAAGTCTATGCAAGTAAATGTCATCTCTGAATCATGAAGAAAACATTAACAGAGCAGCAGCTCCATATGTTATATGGATATATATTATATCATTTTACACTTGAGTGAATCAAGCTCCTGCTGTAGGCTACATTGGATATGATTTAGGCTAATTGTAAATGTCAAAACAGTTTCGTCTTCACATGTCTGTAACATATTCTGTCCTGTAAACAAACGTATGTATAGAGTTTTGACCCTTAAAACAAGAGAGGGTCAGGAACTAATCAGCCCTTATTGATCCTCTCTCAATGATCCGCAACAGAAGTCTTTGGATTTAAAATTTATTACACAGCCGAGGCCTTGGGACTCCTCTTCATGCCTGATACAGTTCCTCTGCTGTCCATTATAATGAGGCTTTAAGCAGTGGGGCCACTGTAAATCTGCTCCAGTCAGATTGCTCTGCTCCTCATCTGACTGAACCTAACCTCAAATAAATCTCACTTCAGTGGAAGAATTTATTTTCCTGTCTCACCCTAAGTACACTCACCAAACCAAGTGTTTGGACTCAGCAAGTGGTCACAAGTCACAGGTTTCATCGATATTAGTCTATAGCCTATTGTCGTGGAGGGGTTATTAGCACACGTGGAGTGGGAAGATTATAGCCTACTTACTAATTTTGCCAAATCAGGCCACAAACATATGTTTTGGCTTAATTGCATGTAGCCAAAAGAAGAAAAGCCCAATAAAAAAAGTATCCTCCATTAAGCCGTAATTTATTGTGAGAAAAGATTTAATTTTTACGTAGTGTAGGGTGTAGTTATTTTTAATAGATCCATGGGTGTAGGCTAATAGGCTACAATAGCAAGTGCTCTTTGACCAGGTCGCCTCTCACAGCGCGCAGAGCCGCGCGGTCAGCCACAGACACTTCTGGGAGCATGCGGTAGTTCATTGGGCGCAGGGCAGGCAGCACGCAGCAGACGGTCACGGGAGCGGGGTAGAGCCAGGCACCAGCACAGCACGGAAAGGGACACCACTGTCCATACAAGGAGCGCGGAGAGACCGGGAGGGACCGGCATGCCTGAGCGCGGAACGCTCACAGCTCTGGTGGGGACTCGCACAACTTCTCCTGACCTGACGGTACAGGAAAAATGACGCGGACTATCTCCTTTCTCGCCTACCTTTTCTCCTTAATTTACTGTAAGTGTTGTCCTTACATTCCAAACGCTTTACGCACATTTCATCTATTTTGTCATTAGGTCTAATTCGCCGAACCTCGCAATAGCCTATTAATTTAGGCTATAGGCTACGTTATTAGGCCTACGCTACTTTAACAACAGTGACAACTAATGAAATCATCCTCCTTGCGTATTTAAATGTGCACAATTGTAACTTTTCTGGTGGAGGATCCGCTCCTGGAGATGTTATTGCTTTCCACAGTGTGATATTAACCTTAACCAATAACCCATTAAATCAATTATAGGCTAGGTGTTTTTACAGTACAGGTTTTACAGTAGTAAAAAAAACCCCAAACCCTTAAAAACAGAGGCTACATAGTACCGTGAGCGGGGTCACCTTTCCTCAGATCTGACCTGTAACTGCCTGGTGGCGTCACCTGTTGTCTCCATGGAGATAGATAAGTTTAATGCCATACAGTGGGACATTCTAAGCAAAGTAATAACATCTCCAACTAGGTGGCAGCTCCTCCACCAGAAAAGTTACATAGTGCTCCTTAGAACTATTCATTTTGTTTCATGTAAACTGTTTTGTTGTAGGCTAGTTCCAGTTTATGTAAAATAGTTAATCATTTCTGTCATCATCAGCTTTAGCCTTCACTGTAGGCTCTCGTCCAGACTTTTCTCTTATGGGAAAGAAGGCAGTTTAAAATGAAAGGGTTTAGTCAAAAAGCTCAAGTTCATGCAATGGCTACTCTAATGTAGAACACTATCACAAATTTGAAATGCTTCACACCACTTTGGCACTACAAATCGTGACCTTTTCATCTACAGTGGCTTACTTCAGTTTCTATTACCACGTCTGACCTTTCTCTCGCTTCATATGTCAAGTCTTTTTTGCTTTTTTATTTTTTTTGCACAATTAGTGCAGCTCATTACAGGTGAACTGCCTGCCTTTTGTGTAACCAGTGCGGGGCTACATTTAAGTGTTGTATGAGAAAGTTCATTAGTCCGTTTATTTTGTTAAATTTACGGTTAGACACTGCAGGTGAATAGGAACAAATCTTAACTAGATCTTCTGTAGTTTACTTAGGCTGCATACATTTAAGAAAAAATGTTTTGTAAATGACTGTTTAAGTAAGGCACTTTGTCTATACAAAAATGCCAAAATTGCACATATTTGGGATATATAAATCTGGAAAATGTATGGAGCCAGGTTTAAATTTCTTTTTTTGGATCTTAGTTAGTATCTGAGCAAGCTTCTTACTGAAAACCGGCATAAAATTGGCATAAAATAAAAATTTGTTTTTGGTTAAAATGATAAGAAATCCAGTTTAAAAAGCAGGAATCAACAAATCCTTCTGTACGATTCCTCAAAACTGTATGATTCATTGGGGATAAAAGTACAAACTGTAACGTTTGGTGTAAGTAGGTGCTACTTTAAGGGGTGATCTTCATGTCCTTATGTGAGGAAAATGCATTTTGAGAAAAGTGACAATGTCCCATATAAATTTATGGATGCAAGTTGATTCAATTATCAAATAATAAAACGTCTTTAGGTGAAGCTTTGACAGTTTTTCCATGTGAAATCTTAGATGTTGAGAAAGCAAACTGACCTAAATACAAAAAATGAGGAAAACGAGTTTTGCCTGTATGTCTCCACCTTTTTATAATTAGTATAATTAGTATATAGTATAGTAGTATAGTATAATTTTCTTTTTTATTTGAATTTTTAAACATATATATAAATTTGCGTTTTCAGGCAGCTGTGGGGCTGATTCAGAGGAGCGCCTAATGAACTGGTTGCTGGGAAAGGATCGCTACAATCCACTCATCCGGCCAGCTGTTAACAGGACAGAGAGGGTCACAGTCAAACTGCAAGTGTCACTGGCTCAACTCATCAGTGTGGTAAAATGGACAACTATCTTTTGTAAATGTGGGGTTTCCATTTGGGTGAGAAACAAGAAAACAAATAGACCACATGACATATACTGACAAAGATCAAGGAAAAACACATTTACAACAAGTAAGCTGAGAGTGAGTGGGTGTAAATGGATGAAGTGAAGATAGATATAGTGAGGGAAGCTGTGATCTCTGCTTCTGTCATGTCTGCACTGAAGCTTCAGCACATTTGGATTAAAAGCCTCAATAAAGCAGCTGAAGCCAGTCAGTGATAGAAGCAGTTCACTGATTTACTGTGTGGGCTCCTCCCCATCTGCACTACAAGGCACTGACGCTTTTTCAAATCTATCTTTATGAGTTCAGGTCACACCCTTTGGGATTTTGAGACTATTTTGTCCTAGCAACATTATGTCAGTGCAATAAAATGACCAGGTAAGGACCAATTCCCACAGGGAGGCTTCCAAGTGCTGTTTAACTAGGGTTGGCTGACTGAGTAATTTAATGGTTTTCCAACTTCATCATCAAATTGAGATTTCAGTGAAAATAATATTTGTTGGTATAGTTGGATTGCAAAAGAAATGTTAATTCAACTAGATAATAGTTTTTGGAGTGAATATGTTGGACCACTCATCCAAGCAGCTTCTCAATGAATGATCAATGAAAAGTACTCTCAAGTGGACCAAGAAGCAATACACAAAACATTTTATTTTACTTTACAGAAGTCAAGGGATATTCTACATACTGTTGTTTTCACTTGCATACTGTATAGACTACAGATGATCATCTTCCAATTGGTTCTTTCAGAATGAAAGGGAACAGATTATGACCACAAACGTATGGCTCACTCAGGTAAGGCCAGTCGTTATGTTAAATATCACATTACACATAAATCACTAAATGCCCTTGAATTAAACCTCAAGTGCGGAACAAAGCAGTTCTGTAATTATGTCACAGAAAATGATTGGGAGTAAATGAACCGTGACATTAGGTCTCCCTCTGTCTCCATAGCACTGGGTGGATTACAGGTTAGCCTGGGACCCTTCAAAGTATGAAGGCATTGACAAGCTGCGTATTCCTTCAAGACACATCTGGCTCCCGGATATTGTTCTGTATAATAAGTAAGTTCATACAAACGTAATTGTATGAATAATGAATTATGCATTTTGTTAAGGTGTTGTTTTCTCCTTTTATTCATCCCATAGTGCAGATGGAACATATGAAGTTACAGTGTTTACTAATGCAATAGTTCTTTTCAATGGCAGTATAAACTGGCTCCCTCCAGCTATCTACAAAAGCGCCTGTAAAATTGAGGTGAAGCATTTCCCTTTTGACCAACAAAACTGCACCCTCAAGTTTCGATCGTGGACATATGATCACACAGAATTAGACCTTATTCTCAAGTCCGAGGTGGCCAGCATGGACGACTTTACTCCAAGTGGAGAGTGGGACATCTTGGCCCTGCCTGGCAGACGGACTGTAAATCCTCTTGATCCCACCTATGTGGACCTCACATATGATTTTATCATCAAGAGGAAACCTTTGTTCTACACCATCAACCTGATCATCCCCTGTGTGCTGATCACCTCCTTAGCAATCCTGGTTTTTTACCTGCCTTCAGATTGTGGGGAGAAGATGACCCTGTGCATCTCAGTCCTCCTGGCTCTTACTGTTTTTCTGTTGTTGATATCCAAAATAGTCCCCCCAACCTCACTCGATGTGCCACTGATTGGGAAGTACCTCATGTTTACTATGGTCTTAGTGACATTTTCTATTATTACAAGTGTGTGTGTGCTTAATGTGCACCATAGGTCCCCAAGCACCCACACTATGCCAGCTTGGGTCAAACTTGTGTTTCTAGTCAAACTGCCTACTTTACTGTTTATGAGACGGCCAAACAATAACTCTTCACGGCAGAGGCTACGTCAGCAGCGCTGCCTACGAGCGAGGAGGGCCATTTTGGGCTTAGGATGTCCAGTCGAACCTAAAGCGGGATTTACTATGTCTTCCTCCGTCTTGCTGCCTTCTGATTCCTCAGCCCTTTCAACTCCAGGACATAAAAATCTAGCAGCATCTCTTCGTCTTAGCTTTAACAGAAAAGGAGACTATAGTCCCAGTGATTTCACTTCAGCACAAGACCTCCATCAGAGAAGCACCTCTGACTGGGCCAGTGATGTCCGGGAGGCAGTGAACGGTGTGCGCTTTGTGGCTGAGCACATGATGGGAGATGATGATGACCAAAGTGTAAGTAAATTTATTTTTTTTTATTTGATTTTTTTTACGCTTTTGAGATTGAGCCGTCAATTAATTACTCAGAATATCTGAAGGCAGTGAGCTGTATTCCCTATTCCTTAAATAAATATAGTGTTGTTCATTCCCCAGTTGGCAGTAAACAGCCAATGATGGAGAGATTTACTTTCTATTTAAATATCTACTGTTCTCATTTGACTACTTACCATTATGCTTTTTTGTGCAGGTCATTGAAGACTGGAAATACGTGGCCATGGTAGTGGACCGCTTGTTCCTCTGGATATTTGTAATTGTGTGTGTAGTGGGAACACTTGGCCTGTTTCTTCAACCTGTTTTTCAGAATCAGATCATTCCCAATCAACAGCCCAGTTCAGAGACACCACGTATTTGATGAGTTGCATTTACAAGAAGAGAAAAATAGATTTGACTTAAATGCAGTCAATAAACAATGTAGATGTTACACTATGTTACACAAGAGGTTCTCACACCAGGACTTCATGGACTTCTTTGGTGATACGCTGTAATCAGTCCTGTTGATATCGTGGTTTTAGATCTATTCCTTGTTTACATTTGGTCCTGGTATAGTATGGACCAAACTAACCAACCATAAAACCAGTTAAATTGTGTTACATCTGAGAAAAACTAGTCCGATTTCTATTTCTTCTGGTATAAGACTCACTTGTGAGCCAATTGAATTAAAACAAACATACCATGACAAGTTTTATGTAAACTTTTTGTGAATATTTAGAACTATGTTATAGTAAAACAAAAATTCAAATCTGTCAACTGGACAAAAAGTTGTAGGAGTGAAGACGTTTCACTGCTCATCCAGGCCACTTCTTCAGTTCATAGAACTATCTTGTGGATCAGTAAGAGGTCACCACCCATAATGCCCATGTTATAATACATCAGCATTTTACAAAATACAACAGTGTAACAGAGCAATCATTGTGTAATTCAATGATGGAAGTGGACAGTTAAATATATTAAAATTTGAAATGAAACTAAAAGTGTGTGTTCTATTCCATATACATTATACATTTATATACATTGCAAAAAAAAAAAAAAAAAATACATCCTTATTGTCCAACATGTAGGCTTTATTTATTTATTAGGGTTATTTAACTTACACACTCACACTAAAATAAAAACAGTATAAATAATTTTAAAAGGGCTACATTTAAGAACAGAGATAAGGCTCAAAGGATTCTTGCTCTTTATGTATTGGGAATAATAGCATATGATGGTTAAACCCAATTAAAACTACTGTCTGAAAAATAATTGACATTGATTTTTGCTCTGATTAATGTCCATTAAGTAAAATACTTTTTTGGCTGAAGGCAAAAATATAAATGACATTTACACCTTTGCTCCACAGTCCGTTAACTACTAAGCTACACATTTCTTACTGCTCAGTAAACAGTGCTGAGTGGGCTCATTAAAGATTCTGCAGACTGCAGGCTCTTGTCAAATCTTCATTTGGATTAAGTGATAGCTACCCTATGGTAATGATTATATCTACTTTTTTCCCTTTTTGTTCCTGACACAGAGTAGATTATTCATATTTACATACTGATTAATCAATCATTGATAGATCCATAAAAGTTAACCTAGGCCAACTCAATGACATAAAAAGGGTTTAATCAGGCACCTTTTTTCATTTCTTTCATCCATAACCTACAACGCAGTAGCAATGACAACATATCACGAAAGTCAAATCACTTTCTAACTGACATATTTTAATCGTTATGGATCCCAATAGAACAATAGAACAGGAGAGGTCCGGGACCAGTCAGCTTTTGTGCTAAATGGCAATCATTCATCAGGGCACATTAGTCGGGGAGATGTTAACCTCATGGTCTTAGGCCATCCAGTTGAAGGACAAACGCACTAACCACCTCACTCTGAGGTAGAGTTATGTTGGATACCTATTCAGACAGAAATCAATCAGTAGGCTATAGGCTACAGTTTGGTAGGCTACAAGCCGGTATTACACGAATAGCCGTACCACAGACAATTAAATTTGCCTGTTTAATAAATTCATTAACGTTCTCACAGCATATCAACGTCTCACTTTAAATTCGCAACGAATAGAGGACTGGCACTTCGTTACGTAAAAAGAGTTAAAGACTTACCTTGTGATAAAACGCAATGTATGTAGGCTAAAGTTATGTAGCCTACGTTACATATTAATATTATTATTTACCTCAGTTTTCATAGAACGAGTTTATCATAGCATATTACTACTGCAACAGTACAATACAGACCAGGTGTAGGTCAAGATACCATTGTATGGTCACTTCAGCCGCAGCGCGTCCCACGCGCTCCGCAGTGCCGTGCGCACGCACGCACGCACGCACCATGGCCTCTCTCTCTACGCTCTGCCCTCACGGCTCTGCCTCAACAGCTGCTTTCTCTTCTCACTTTCTCCTCCTGTCTGCCTCACGGAGCACTGCGCTCACCGTGCGGACTCATGTAGCCGTCTCCACTGCTCAAGGATGAAGTCTGCCACTTTTCTTTGGTCCATCTCTTTGATTTTAGCATCTCTGAAGCCGGGTGAGTTAAACTCTTACTTTAGCCTTTAAATAACCTACTTGTTGCTTTGCTTTTCTGAAAGTAAAATAACAGAATATGTTTCAAATGTTTAAAATTAATCGATAAAAAGGTAAACTGTCACTGGAATTCTATAGGCCTTTAGGCCATGTGCCCATTATTTAACCTACTACAAGCCATGACTAATTATTTTGTAAGTTCACAGATTGGCGACAATAATTGCTACATGCAGAATGGAGCTTTCTATAGGTCTACAAGGGTCTTGCAATCCTTAATCCTTAAAATAATGCCTTAACAATTTCTCTACAGCAGCTGCTAACATACATGTCTGACCCCATAGGTACCTCTGGCTCAGATGCTGAACATAAACTCTTCTCTGTAATATTCTCCAATTACAACCAGTACATTCGGCCAGTGGAGAATGTGTCCGACCCTGTCATCGTGCAGTTTGAGGTGTCCATGTCACAGCTGGTCAAAGTGGTGAGCTATGGCCTTTTACTTTGAATGAAAAGTTGATTGATGTCTCCAGACTAAAAACAGGACTTGTTCCTGTATGCCCGGTATAAGATGGAAAATGTCAGCCTTCTGATTGCTGCTCTTTTGCCTCCACTCATTAGTCGTCCACTACCGCTTCAGACAAGCACTCATGAATGAGTTTGGATATCTGGCAAGCATTGTGCTCACTTTGATACAGGCAAGGGGTTGTAAAAGCCCTACATTTGATGTAGCCTTTCTCTTCATGGTTTAAAGACTTCTGTGCAGAAAATTGCACATTATATTTGAGAATTGGCTTTTGTTCCACTAGGAAGGATTAATGGTAATAGCTTTCTTATCCCATTTAACAATGCATAATAAATGAGAGTTGTGCTTATAGCAGTCCCTGCTTATGACCTACCTACCAAGATTTTTTTATTTTCTGTTTTTTGACAAATCATGTAGCCTGTTGTAGCACTGATACTGTAAAACCAAATTTGTTCTAAAGTTGTGCCTGGTAAAATAAATATGAAATAAATTAAATGATGTCAGTTATGTTATGTCAGTCATGTCTTCAAATGTGGCCTTGTGTTTACATTTTTTGTAAATTTCTCTAATCATGTAAACTCTAAAAGGCACGTGTCACAGTATTTGTATTGGATATTTGCCAGTCTAACGAACAAGAATATATTTTCTTGCTTGCACAGTTAATAGCTTATTGCAGCTCGCAGCACTGATGGATTACTGTTATTCCCCATCCCACACCTGATGCCTCTAACCTAGTTGCAATTGGCCGTGTGCAGCCTGTGTCAATTACTGCAGGCTACATCAGCTCATCTAGGCCATAAAATAGCTCATCTGCCCAAGCACGTCACCTATCATTGCACAATCAGGGAATGGTCCCACATGCTCCCGGGCCGGTCGAGAGCATCGCAATAGGTGGTACTTTGATTTGGAAAACATTGGGGTTTGCAATCAGTAAATCAACTCATCTAATCCAAATCTGTCTCATCAGATGGCCCTTGGGTAAAAGATTTTGTTTATTTATTTATTTATTTTTTTACCAGAAATGTGTTCTAGTGTCACTTGTAATGAATACATTTTCAATATGCATAGCTGATGACAAATGCCATTTCAATATCACAGATTGAAATAATAGTAGTTTTTATTGTTTTGTCTTAAATGGGCAAATTGTATTATTCTCTCTCCATTTTCTATTCTGTAATTCTCTCTCTCTCTCTCTCTCTCTCTCTCTCTCTCTCTCTCTCTCTCTCTCTATCTATATATACTATACTTACATACATACATATTATGTGGACAGATAATGTATGGGCAGCTTACTTTTGTGTAAGTCTGCATTATGCCATTTTTCCATTCACACCATCAACCTGGCTCCAGCTCTCATTTGTATTGTTCTCCTGTACAAGAGAAGCATTACTCCCAACAGTTCCATTTGAAGACTTTCTGATTAAATTAATGCATTTCTTATTTCAGGATGAGGTGAATCAGATCATGGAGACAAATCTTTGGCTGAGACATGTAAGTTTGTTGTGTACAAATGGACCTTGAACAAGGTTAGGTATGGATCCAAGTGTCTGTCATAGATGACTGTCCTCGGCTAGACAGATAGCCTAACCTGCATTATTCATGAGGCAGTCTTTTTAAACATTATTGATTCCTGAGTTCCAAACATAAACTGATTTTTTAAGATATAATAAATACTGGCATGTATTCTGTATTCTGGCATGATCTGTTTTGAGTACTATACCAAGCTTAAAGACTAAACGTAGCCTACTTTCATTATAACAGTAGCTCTGTGGAAATGGCTTCGAACCAGCTTTCTGTTTTCAGTGTTTCATAACTCATTAACTGCTATGGTTTTTCAAAAGCACTATGCATCAAAAAGACTGACAGAAGGTAAATTTTCCCCACTAGCTATTTTAATTTAGCAGCACATTCTACCATTTTATTGTTTTCCTATAATTAAGTTAAAAAAAAAATGTTACAACTCTGGTGGTTGGTTTATGAGTCTCATGAGGATCTTTTGTTATGAAATGGAGGTCACACGATGCCAGCTAAAAGGTCCATAAAACACACTGAAAAATCTTAGTTAGATTATGAATGTACACTATCTGCACTCTATATACTCAAGCATTTACTCATAAGAATGTTGACTTTTTATGACTACAATGTAAAAAAATGTAAAATGTAAAAAAATCCTTAAATTAAGCTACAGTAGTTTCATTATTTGCCCTTAAATAGCCTAGTAAGATGTGAGCAGGTTCAACTACTACCCCCTCTTCTTACATAAACAAACATTACCCACCATGTCTCCATTGTCTGTGGAGCTGTAGTAACTTACCATTCCCAAAGTGACTGTTGAGTGTATGAGTAATGAACTCAGCTTTACAAAGTACTTGGAGAAACTTTGGCTTAAAATGCATTCTATCAATCTTTTCTTATTCACTGGTGCATCAGTCAAGTACGTAAGTCACTATCACATGCAATCCTTTTTTAGATATGGAATGACTACAAACTTCGATGGAATCCGAAAGAATTTGGAGGTGTGGAATTCATCAGAGTTCCGTCCAACCGGATTTGGAAACCGGACATAGTCCTTTACAACAAGTAAGATTTCAATACATTTTTAAAATTATTAAGCACATCATTAGTAGCCTATTGGTGTAGCCTACTTTTGAGTATGGGCGACTTGCTGTTCCACAAATGAATGAGACTAGATTTGGTAATGTCTAACTTATTCACATTTAAATGTGTCGATTAATTTAGTTTTCATTCCCCTTTCTCTTTGCAGTGCAGTGGGAGATTTCCAGGTAGATGACAAAACCAAAGCTCTTCTCCGCTACAACGGCGACGTAACTTGGATCCCGCCGGCCATTTTCAAAAGCTCCTGTAAGATTGACGTCACTTACTTCCCCTTTGACTACCAAAACTGCACCATGAAGTTTGGCTCATGGACTTATGACAAAGCCAAGATAGACCTGGTTCTCATTGGATCCACTATTAATCTCAAAGACTTCTGGGAAAGCGGGGAGTGGATGATCATTGACGCTCCTGGCTACAAACATGACATCAAGTACAACTGTTGTGAAGAAATATACACGGACATTACTTATTCCTTGTACATTCGGCGACTTCCTCTTTTTTATACTATCAACATGATCATCCCATGTCTTCTAATATCTTTCCTAACTGTCCTTGTTTTCTATTTACCATCCGACTGCGGAGAAAAAGTCACTCTATGCATTTCGGTGCTTCTGTCACTAACTGTCTTCCTGTTGGTTATAACCGAAACTATTCCTTCAACTTCTTTAGTCATTCCTCTGATTGGCGAATACCTCCTTTTCACCATGATCTTTGTCACCCTTTCCATCGTCATCACAGTTTTTGTTCTAAACGTCCACTACCGCACTCCCAAAACTCACACAATGCCGCGTTGGGTTCGGACAGTCTTTCTGGGTCTTCTGCCCAAAATTATGTTTATGACCAGACCAGAAAGAGATCCAGATGGAGTGACAATATCCAGTGACAATATTCAACATCCAAAATCGTGTGCCATTCATTCGGCCGCTACATTGCAAAAGAAGCATAAACCACAAGCTCTAGTGTGCAGTGTTGTGTCTAGCCTCGCAAACCGGCAAAGACTTCTCAACAACACAGAGTTATCCAATTTAAACAACCTCAATGGACCCCCAGGCAAAAATACAGCCACTGGGATGCTGTGTTGCGAGGACAGGTGTAACCCTTGTTGGCATCAGAGGTCAAGCAAACTGCCCGTGGACTCTGGAGGTGGGAGCGCCGGACTGGGCAGTCTGGGGGCACTGAGGGGGGGGGGTGGGCCTTCCGGGACCACAGCAGGAAGCCAGTGTTCCAGCTCGGAATCTCTGGATGGAGGTCTGATGTCTCTACTGCCTATCTCTCCAGAGGTTAGAGAGGCCATTGAAAGCGTCAAATACATAGCGGAGAATATGAGGTTACAGAATGAAGCAAAGGAGGTGAGTGTGATGTTTAATGTCAGTAAATGGTATAGTAAGTGTGACAAATGTTTTAGAATAACATTAATATTCATGTTAAGAAAGTTAAAGTTTGTTAGGAAAAGAGCCATCATTCCAAAGGATTCTGGAATAATAATACATTTATTATAAAAAGACTAACATCCCTAAGAGAAGAGAATTTCTGAATAACAAGAGAATTGTTTACTGTTTGTATTGTCACTGTCCTTGTCTGTTTTAAAAATGGACCATGAGTCCGGAGTTAAGATGAATTGAATTGAATTCATCCCGGAACTTGGGGAGTTACACATTGTTTTCCAAATCAAAGCACAGAGCCTATAAAGTGCTGCTGACACATGCATCATTTTCCAATTGTTCATGTTATAGGGTGTTTTGATGAAGCTTTTAACATACAGTGAAACTTGCTTTACACAGCTTTTCATTTTTTTTTCTATTGTTATAAGTGTTCCGTTTTTCCCCTTGTAGGTTCAAGACGACTGGAAATATGTTGCCATGGTTATTGACAGGATCTTCTTGTGGGTTTTCGTCCTTGTGTGTATCCTGGGAACAGCTGGCCTCTTCCTACAGCCCCTGCTGCTGGGAGAGGACATTTAACCTATTTGGACTAAATTAAAAATACTCAGACCATTACACTGTACCATTTTTTGGATTTTTCCCAAAACAAAAAAGTGCTTTGTGATAGAGTTTTTATATGGCCTAAAGGCATATATTTTACTTTAAAGAAAAATAATTAGCTTCAAAACATTTTAGATTAATAGTACACTCTATGGAAATGCTGAATCAACTTTTTTTAGGAAAGGAAACGGACTCAACATCTACAGTGTCAAAATGTTGATGATGGTGCCATCGTGTGGTAGGAAGTTGTACTTATTTATTTTTGTATCGTGTTCTGTTAACATACGCGTGATTGAATTGTAGAACAATGTGTTTTTTGTGTGCGACTAATTTACTAAATAACCTTAAACATGTAAATACATTAAATATTATTAAACCTTATTATTAGTCAAATTTTATATTGCATTGTGCTGTTTCAGAAAATACATTTCAACATTCCCTCCTTCCCAGTGGAGCTAACTCAGCTCCTTTTGTCTCCATATTGAATCATAATCAATACACAAGCATGAGAATGATGGAGAGATTATTGGCTTCCTCTCCTCATCTAACCAATTCTCTGGGAATAAATATATTTTGGGTTTTATAAACACATGTCTGCAACGCTTCAGCAAAGAAATTACAAATTGAACCATACTAACACAGGAATTCTTAAATATACACTTACTATACTATAATATACACTGAAATGAAAACAAATGATCAAAATGTTAAATTGTTCTGAAGGGCTTTTTAATTAATTAAACTTTATTTATGCTGATCTGGCAATAAGTGCACAAGGCCCGTGAACATCCAATGGAAGATTGAATACAATTCTGAAAGAAACATTATATTTGTGAAAAGGCCTGTATGAAAAAAAGGAATTTTGATGAGGATGGCGCAAGGACTGTAATAAATGCGTTGACTATCTGCATAAGAAGTAGGCTAATCAAGAATAACCATTTGTCATAAAGTTTCCATGTCTTACTATAGTCAGTTAGGTAATGTTGCACACACACACACACACACACACACACACACACACTCATGCTGGGTTTCCACGCTTCATTTCCTGGAACCGTAACCACGGTCATTTTCCTAACCTAAACCTTAACCTATTTTCGCACATTTCTGAACTTTAAATCATGTTGAGCTAATAATATAGGCCTATATAATTATATAATAAAGGATTTATGTCAACCTGATTTTTGTCCCGATAAGGCAGGTAAGTCCCCATGATGTGAGTCTACACACTGTATGCAGGTATACAGGTTTTAGTTCACATAATGTGATAAATACTCGCCCACACATATAAATACACAGGTCACATGTGAGACATATACAATTATTTATAGTGTCCTACAGTTTCAGTCTACGTGAGCCATGAACATTCTGCTCATACCAGCACAATGAACACATTCACATTTCTGTTTTGTAAGTATTTGTCAATTTTGAATGACTTTAAAGTAGAATGCAATGTCTAATTGTGTACTTTTAAGGTATTTTGATGCGTGAGGTGAAAAGCCAAACTAAAGGTAAACTTTTATTTTCACATTTTTATATGTTATACATTTCTGTTTACGTCAATATTTGGTTTTCAGATATTTTGCCTGCTAGAATTTTGGTTCCACAGAAGACTGTAAGTGAGAACAGTAACCTCCATGTGATGTGCAGTACTTTTGGTTTCAAGGAAAACACAGCAGTCTATGTGTATTTATGTAATAATGGAATTGGGGTCAAAAGACAGATCCAAAAGCCTGAGGAAAATGATAGTACGTTCACATTAAACAAAGTTACACCAAACAGCAGTGGTGAATACAGCTGCGTCTACTCCAACAGTGAGTACAAGCCTTCTGAGGTCAACGCCACAGGAAAAAACACCATAGGAATTCACGTCTTAGGTATATACACAATTTTTTATTATTATTTATGTAATTTACTTCTGCAATTGTCATTTTTACAGTATTTTCATCAAGGTTGTATATACAGCAGAAGTAACAGCCTAGAATTTTTTATTTTATTTTAGATTTTGTAAAATTGTATCTCTCTTGCAGCAAACTTTCAGCCTGCTAACCTGACACTGTCCAGTCCATCTTCGGTCAGCCAGGGAGCAAAAGTTGAATTTGTATGTTCTCTTCCGAATGTTCTGCAAACTCTTGATGACTGTGGCTCCGTGCAGTCGTACCTGATGCGAGATAGGGTCATTTACCAAGTGCAGGGGTTTGATGTGAAGCAGAGAGAGGCTAGATTTGTGATACAAGATGCAGTGCAGAAAGATTCAGGTATGTACAGCTGTGCGGTTCGGCCTTCTCAATGCTTCAAGGATGCAGAACGGCTCACTGGAAATAATGCAATCATTCTTCAAGTTCAAAAAGGTTAGTTGAGTACACAGCCCAAGTAAAATTATTAAAAACTGAAATAGGTTTTTTTTTTACATTACATACAACTAGGATAATATAAAGCATTATGTTTAAAGATGCACTGTAAACTGCAGAAAGGTTACATAGTGCGCAATCAGGACTTTACAAAAATAAAACTGTGAACCAGGGTGAATGAACCAGAGAGTAAACAGGGATAACATTTGGTTTTATTTCAGATCACCTCCCTTAAATACAGTGAAAACCATTTTAATGTGAAGGTTGAATCATCTAAAACAGAACCAATAGGACTGGCAGAAATGTCTTAAATGCACCTAAAGATATAAAATCAACTATTTGTTTTAATTCTCTTTTGAAGGTTTTCCTCTTGGACTAACAGTGTTTTTCGTAGTAATAGCAGTGACATTACCTCTGACTATATGCCTTTATGCAATGCGGAGAGGAGGTACAGTGTAATAGATCTGCATTCTCTTACAATGATAAAATATACTAAATTAAACTAACTGTACTCATGTGATCTTACAGGTGTTACATGTGACCTTTACAGCATTTCATGGTGAGATCTAGTTCTCTGTGATTTAAAAAGTACATTCACTTCACTAGTTTATCAGCTGAATGTATCATTTTTCTTCTTGTTAGTCTGACGCATTCACAAGTTAATAACAGCAATGCAGTAGAACTCCAGAGGGACACAGAAAACGAACAGTCTTCTGATGCACAAGGTTTGAGAATCAAAACAATTGAGGAAAAATGTATAAGATGCGCATCATAGAATGTGTGTAAACCAATATTGGCTCTGCTTGCTTTGTAGAATATTCCTTTGTTGATGAAGACAATTCTGGGTAATAATATAAATATAAATATAAATATACATTATTTTAACCAAATCTAACAAAATACCTGCAATTCTCAGGTATCAAAATGTTGGGACAAATCCTACAGAACCCTACAGTTACCCGTCTGACATTGTCCCTGTGTATGATGAAGTCTTGTCTTCTGCAGGTAGGACTGTTTCTGATTCCTAAATGTATTTAAGTTCACTGGATTATATTTGCAATGATGTTATGCGCTTCACAGAAACATATTATTCTCAGTGAGACGTCATGGAAAACCCCAATTAGAATACTATATATTTTTAGTGCAATGCAATACCTACAGATCAAAATAATGTTCTTCTCAACCACAGGCTCCTCATTTGAAAACCTCAATGAACCAGAATATGCCACATGCCGAAACACAGATAACTAGACCTGGTGTAAAGGAGAGGAGCGTTAAGAAGTGAAATGCGCCCATTTTGTTTTGATGTTATGTTTTATTACAGAATTAACAATACTGCATTTTGTTACATTGTTTCTGATGTATCAATGAATAAATATTTCCATTCGAACAATAGGCTATTCATTCCTTGAAGTAACTTATAGACCTATACATGTCTCAGTATTACTTTTGATATGTTTAAAACTTAGCCATGATTTTACTTAAGCTTATTGAGATCTGTGAAAAACACAACTTTTAAATAATAGGTCAAATGAGCCATCAGGTAAAATAAGTCACACAAGGTTTGAGCCCCCTGGCTCTTTAAATATTCACTCCCAGTGTAAGTAAAGGGTTGAAATGTGTTGGCTCTGTGGCATTTCACAAAAAACAAAACATTTTACATAAAAATAAACATAAATGATATGCAAGACATGGCGTGACTGTGGGGACCCATACATGTAATTTAGTCAGTCTAGCTAAGCTATAGCTTTTGAAAATGAACAATTTCATGATGGCTCACTTTACCTTAAAGTCTTCAGGTAAATTGATCCATGCTTTTCAGCTAAAATGAGCCACCATCATATATGATTTTTAACATATTTTTTGATGGTTCTAATTGCTTAAATAAACGTTATTGTAAATATATGAAGATTTAATAACATAATATTGCATATGCTCAGTTAGCACTATGATCATAGTCATATACAGCTGATTTGATGTATTATCTTTGAGATTAAGCTTTGTTTACAACAATTATGGCCATAATCATGATTTAAAACATGATTATAAACTGTCAGAGCTGCATTTTAAGTAAAACACGAAGGGTCATGGCACATGGGACTTGTCTCACTGTTTATGGGCCTTAGGTGGTGCCCTGCACTGTTCCAGATAGTTTCAGTGCTGTACACTTTCTAAAACTTGAGCACAGTCGTTCTGAGTAATGTGTTTGGTCAGGGCAGTGTGCTATGGAGGAAAGAAAACCAGACGAGGCTGAGCTGAGGGATCTGTACCACCCGATTCAAGGGGAGCTATGTGTAAATTTAATGTTCTCATTTAATATGTTCTCATTTAATATTTTACATGTTTGTTAAAGATAAAATTACACTATTGGTGTAAATAGGGAGTAAATCATAAAATGTAAAACTTGTATTATAAAGAATTGTAGCTATAGTCCTACGGAAGATTTGTGGCCTAGACTTAAAGGGCATTTTTAGAACTACACTTTAACTTTCATATTACTTTTACATAATAACGCATGATTTTTGACTACAAAACATAGCCTTTCCACTGACTAGGCTACAGTTTGAAAAGTCTTTAGGCGTTGTAACAAAATCTCTTAACATGTAGTTTCTTGCCCATACAAGTAGAGGATGCTTCTTATTACACAAGAACAAGTTGTTCTATAATTTCGCAATAACCACGCACATTTCTTTTTCCACGATGATTTATAAACTCCCGCTAGGGGGAGCAAGGAACATTCAAATTTAACAATCAAATATCTACAGTCTGCTGTCCAAAATGATTCTTTTTCACTGTGAAGGAACAAGAAACGTGCAGAATTATGACTCTGAACAAACTTTAGTGCGATTTTAACTTTTCTAGTGTGGTGTCTGGTCTTCCTTCATAAGAGGCCTGTGTGCTGAACAGCTCCATATAAGGGATTAATGTATGGAGCTGTGGGAGTGAAGAGGGTCCAGAGGCACATGTCTAAACACTGAAATGCAACGTGCAAGAACTGTTTAAGATTTTGGAGAATAGGGGTTAGGTAATGAAGGGGGCGTCATATGACATTATAAACATATGATAAGTCCTAACCTTTGTTCGGTGTGTCTCGCATTGGCTCAGAGATGGCCCGCACCTTTGTCTGTAATAGGCATATTACTCTGTTTTTGTAATAAATGGCATTACACTATCAGAGCTTTTGTCTTTTGGGTCTTTCCTGAACACATCCCACTCCGGACCGCAGGACAGCTATGAAGGTGAGCAGCTGTATTGGGAACTAAACCGCACTAGCCTTTTCTCTGCACAGCCCCATCTACAACATAGTAAGGGAAGGCAAGAAATGGAGAGAATTGTTGACAAAACAACAATCACATCGATAGAGTAATAGGAATACCATGGCAAGGTATAGGACTTGGATTTCAAATGAGCTGCTCCTTTGTGTCTCATGACAAACTCTATCCAGAAGATTGCGCTGTTCAGTGGCTGTATTGGCTGGTCTCTGTGCAGCCTGGACAGTCTCTGCATGTTCTCCCTGTATGATTGATCAGATAAGACTTCTTGAACATCACTGAGAAAGCTATTTTGATTTACTGTGGACAGAGTGAGTATTTTAGCCCCTCCCCTTGCTTGAAGGCGTAGTAAGTTATCATATTGGTCAAAGAACACCGGCACACCCACTACAGGGACTCCGTGATACATAGCTTCTTGAAGACCGTTTGTTCCCCCGTGAGCCACAAACAGTCTGGTTTTGGGGTGTCCCAGGATGTCATTCTGAGGAATCCAGTCCACAAGTAAAGTGTTGTTTCCCAGAGAGGCCGGTCTGTAGCCTTCGTGTTTCCAGATGACTTTCTGTGGCAACTTGGCAAAAGCTGCTGCAATGTCATCTGTCAGGTCACGAGGAAGTTCAGTCACAAACGTCCCCATAGACATGAAGATAACTCCATGGTCTCCAGAGCTTTGAACAAAGTCCTCTAGGTCCTGAGGGAGCGGTTTAGCAGGTTTACACTGGAACCCTCCCATATAGACCACATTAGGCATTGTAGGACGTGGAAACTCAAACACAAAGTCCACTCTCATTAACCAGATGTCTGCCCCCTGTAATAAGTGCCTATATCTAACTGTAGGTCCAAAGAACTCTGTACACACTGCTTGATACTGTGGGTCTATTAAGAATGTATCCTGCACTTGCCATAATAAATAGAACAATATATTTTTGAGCCTCTGTACAAAAGTCATTTTGTCAGACAATCCCGAAAGAGTCATGGGAATGTATGACAAAGGTGAAGGTGCAGTAGCCAAATGCCCCTCTCCACTTGTAACCCAGCGTACATTATAGACTAGTGGTAATTTAAGATAGTGAGCGAGCATAATTCCAGCCCCCCACGCAGGGTCAGTGAGCACCAAGTCATATTTACTCTCATTCAGATGACTCATCAAATCTGTATCTGTGAACATGCTTCTTGCCATTTTGCAGATGAGACCATGCATGTCATACATTGCCGTAAACATCTCCAATTGTAAACTTGCAAAGGTCATAAAAGAACCTCCCCCTCTCTCCAAATGAAATATTTTGTCCAGTATTGGATTCATAAATTCATGATTGACTGTTTCTTCAACATGAACTGTGACTGTATTGAAATATTTGGAGTTGTCCGGGATGTACCAGCTTTTCGTGGTCCGTACAACTGTAATGGTGTGCCCATTAGAGTGAAGAGCTTTGATTATGATGTCCATGTTAATCCAATGACTCCCCTCCAAAGGAACAATGACAATGTTGCCGCAATCATAAGTACTCCACAACAAAGACAGAAACATGAAAAATACATTTTCTTTAAAATTCCTCTGCACACACGCCATATTTTACCTGAAAAAATTACACATCACCCATGAACATGTAATAAGTTATTCAAATTATGAAAATTACTGAGCAAAACTAACCTTTTTTTTTTACTTTGGAGTAGGAACAGGCACTCTTGTTCATCTGTATATGGTGAGAAAAGAGTTCTTCACAGCAGCATATAATACCAGAGTTTATGTAAGAAGATTAGGTTCTTAAGAGGGTCTTTCTTATCCAGGAACAAAAACCCTTTGTTAAAAATGACAGGACAGACCTATGCCTTAAATATAGTTATAGTTACAGCATGTTTAGTTGATGCAAAGAATGTAAAATTGATCTCAACATTGAATCACATACATAATTCAGATGTTTTAGTGTAATATATACTAGATTTTCAATTTATTTGAAACAGTAGACTATAACTTCATAAACAAGTCATAACATCTGCAGATTGCACCTTGCTCTCAGTGTCCTCAAACAGCCTCTTCCATAATGAGGCGTGTGCTTTTTATATATGTAGTCCATATGATTTTATTTTTAGAGAGTACTTCCACTATAATCCGGAACAACAATGCTGGCCCATTTGTAGATAACTGGGATGAAGAGCAGAGCAGAACCAAGCACTGAGACCAGGAGGAAGGCCCAGAGAAACATTCGGTCCAACACTTGGGCAACGTACTTCCAGTCCTGTACCACCTGCAGAGAAAGCACCTCTTTAAATATCTAAGTAAGACAAGTGGGTCTGGAGCCCTCATTCAGGCCTATTCTCAAAACAGTCAACTATGCTGAACAATATACTAACTTGTCATGCGTGAATTTTTGTGGTAAATTGTTTCTGAGATTAGATTCAATTTTGGCTTTTACCCTTCATATGTTTTTCTGCCTCAGTTTATAATTGGCTGAATGCCGGCCCAACAGCAATAACCTAAAGTTTAATCAGTAACAATTTCCTTCTACAGTGTAAACAACTTGTACAAATGGAGATTGGCACTGGTCTTATTTGGGTGTGTATGGGTTTCAGATGACATCAGAGCAATCTATCAGCCTATGATAGAAATGGAGGGCAGAAAAAAAAATAGCTAATGTGCATTGGTGTGGTATAGTGAGAAATTAGACTATAACTATAAACAATGAACAGGTTCAAAATATATGCACCTTCCTTCTAGATGTTTTTCACTGTCATTACATTCTTGATACATACTACAACATGCTACATATTAACAATTACCTCTCTGACTTCATTTTCCTTTACCACATGCATGGTTATGTAGCGAATGGAATCCAGTGCTGCTTGTAGGCTCTGTCTTTTGTTGAGAAGTGGAGTGAGTTCTGGACTTGAACCTTCCAGACCAAGTCCTAGAGTCCCAATAGTCCCGGCCACTCCACTGGTGGCATATCGATCCACATGGCTGCGCATGCACAACAGTTTAGGTAGTCGATGCAGGAATATCTTTCTGACCCATGGTGCCATGCCATGATGTGTTGATGAGGAGCGATGGTGTATGTTTATGGCAAAAACAGTGATGACTATAGAAAGAGTAACAAAAATCATGGTAAACACCAAATACTCTCCAATGAGTGGGATGGCCTTGGACGAGGAGGGTATGATCTCTTCAATAACCAAGAGGAAAACAGTGAGAGAGACCAGAACTGAAGTGCAGAGCGAGATCTTCTCACCACCGTTGGATGGCAAGTAAAACACAAGGATGGTGAGAAAAGATAGTCCGATGCAAGGGATGATGAGGAACAGGGTGTAGAAAAGAGGTAGTCGACGAATGATGAAGAAGTAGGTGATAGTGGGGTAGGAAGTACTGCCATCTCTCCTTAAACCACGACTGCCAGTGGCTTTCACAATCTCCCATTCACCGTTGTCAAAATAGTCCTGCTTGTCCACATGGAAGTCCTCCAAAATTATGTCTACCTGGAAGACAAAAATATTTTATTTGTGCTATTTTTAATACCCTGAAGATAAATACTAACCTGTGAGCCATCATATGTCCACGAGCCAAACTTCATCGAACAATTCTGAAGGTCAAAGGGGAAGAATGTGACATCTATAGTGCAGGCAGACTTGTAATTGGCTGGAGGTGTCCAAGTTATAGTCCCATCATACTTCACAACAGCTTTGGTTACTGTGCCTTCAAAACGACCATCTGAACTGTAGATTTAAAATTCATCACAATATTGATTTTTTAAGAGCAAATCAGTATTTGCCTTGACAGGTTGTTCTGGTTTACAACTGAGTAGCTAATGCATGCAGACCTTTTCCTTTTCCATTTTTCCTAATAAAAACAAATGGAGTAATGCCAGCTATATTAATATATAATATCTATATAAACATATATAATAACAATAGCAATGATGAATGGTGGTTGTATTAAAAAATATGCACGTTAATAGATATGTATGATGTATCTGCAAATTAACATGTGACATACTTATCATATAGAACAACATCTGGGAGCCATATCCTGTCAGAGGGAACTCGGACAGTTGTGATTCCTAAATAGTCTTCTGGGTTCCACCTGAGTTTCATATCTGTCCATTCCTACAAGAGAAACAATAGGAGAACACATGAATAAAATGAGGCAGTAAAAAGTATACAAAGTGAAGATGATTGGCAATTAATTCACAAAAAGGATACTATTATTTTCATTAAGTAAGTGACATCCGTCTATTTCATGATTTCACACAATGTAATCAATCAATGTGAAAGCTAGTAACTGACCTGAGAGACAATAGAATGGTCTGGGGGCATAATTTATAAAATGAATGACACTCAGGAAACCCAAGATCATGAATAAGGGTGACAGGGAGACATGCAGGAGACAAGTACTGGCGGCAGGTGTGTGGGCACAGAGCCAAATGGACCTAGATGAACTGTCAGTGAAATGCTACCAGAATAGATGAAAATTTCTCCGAAAAGTGCTGTAAATTGCCAGAGGACCAATGGT